>WURS02461052.1:0-13583 GCA_011762765.2 Rhinocypha anisoptera | reverse complement strand
GAGGAACACCAACCTTAATTTTTAGGGGCAATGATTGATTTTTATTTACATAAACACATTGGGAACGATCAGAAATAATGCGACAAGCTCCTCCATCTTCCTTTCAAAATTTCTATTGAGTTCCAACTAACTTCATAAAACTTTTATGCAAGGTTAAAATAACTGGAATAAAATAACACTTATCCAATTTACAATTTATTTACTGATATGATCCATTTTGAGCATACACCTTTATCATCACGTCAAATTATCTGACAGTATACTGTCGAAATCCAGGTTGAACCATTAAAGAAATGTTTAAGTGGAAAGAGTTAATTTATTCCAGTTATTTTAACCGTGTCAAACCTCCATAGCATCACACAAGATTGGGAGTGTGGCGGAGACAAAATTCAAGGTATCAAAACGAATTATTTCTTAAATATGTTAAGAATGTGTCATGTTCATTACAATTTCCAAATATATACTTCCATTGGAATAATTCTAATATAAATTTTCATCAACAGGCATCTAAAGCAAAAACTATTTAAGTACTGTAATTTGTACAGAAGGAACCAACTTGGTTTCAGTAGAGTTCAGTTTATTTCAGTAGACTACAGTTGGTTACAGTTGTGTTCAGTAGGATTATTCTACTGAACCCAGTAGAAATTTCCAGTAAAGAAGTCAAAGAAGCCAGTAAGTCTTTGAGAAATATGAAATCATCTGGATATAATAATTGGAACTACCATAATACAGAGGTAACCACTTACATAGGGAAACCATAATATGATTGACAGAATCATGGCTTATCAGGAGATAGCACAAAAATGGAAAACAGATATTCTAATCCCATTATTCAAGAAGGTCAAAAGAAAAAAGCCTTACATCCACCCAGGAATCAATCTTCTAAAATTATATTAAAATTGCTAACAAAAATAACTACATGGATAAATATTAAAATATCAAAGAATAAAACAAACTGGTGTGAGACACAGTATGGTTTGAAAAGAGGGTAAAGATGCAATTTTTATAATGACATATCAAAGACAAAATTACCTGAATTAAATATTTCTGCATTTATCCATTTTGAAGATTTGTAAAAAGCTTTTGATATCTTACTACTAAGTAATGTAACCAGTGATTATACCTTTAATTTTGGGCCCACAAAAACTTCATATTTATAGATTAAGCTTGTAAAACTAAAATTATATGAAGATAAACCCACACCAACATTAAAATTTATTTACTTTGTAGCCCATCGTTGAAAATGTATTATACATAATATATAATAAAATATTGTAGCTGAAAGTGCACTTCATGCTTATCACGATTAGGTCAGTAGAAGAGGTATATGATTATACAAGATTTCTTTTTATGACGTTGCTGTAGAAGTTGCAAAGATGGTGAAGAGTAGTTAACTAACTGTCACGACTATGGCACTTTTTTCTTTAAAGGGTTTGTAAATTGAATGATGAAACTTTTAAAAAAGAAGGAACCCCAGAATTTCTCGAAAGCATTAACTGCTTATTCGACATCTAATGCGGTTCTTTTCAAATAATATTTTATGAAATGTATTCAAAGTGAAAAAATATTGCTTTTTTATTTCAAACTTGAAGTATGCAAGAAAATTTCTACAAAACACGCGTGTGACCAAAACAGAGCGAATAATCAGAAAGACTACCAAATGTGTCGTTGTTGTCTCAGTGACTGCATTTCTAAAATCATAGTGAACATTATGATTATGCAAAATATTAATATTTTTAAAGCGTTGAGGAAAGCTTATGCACACAATTCTTTTCGCTTAACTTAAGCCAAATGTTGAAGAGATCACATAATCTTTGGCAATAAATACCAGTGATTCTAATCACAAACTTTGGCTAGAGGAAGGAATACGACTCAGAAAAACGGTTTTCCAAGAGAATACACATCTTTTAGGAATGAACGTCGTGACAAAGATTCAATAGAAGAAATATAACCCTTATTTCCTCTAGTCACTATAATGTAATTTCTCCTCATTGCCGCGTTTATATTTTATACTCACGATAAAGCCGTAATAATTGTGATGTCCGATTTTGAAGCCGGCAGATAGACATGGTGAATTACTATCTGTTCTGATGTATGCCGTTACCAAAAACGTCCCTCCGTTTCCTCCACTGCGCCGAATCAATCTGTAATGGTTGATGCCATAGAGCGCGGCTAGTTGACGCGAGATACGATGTGGGGAGGGGACGGAGCGTTGATTTCAGACAAGTAGCTGACGACTACATTCAATTGAGGGGGAAGACCTTGAAATATTCTAGTAGGTTGAGCGTCAGCGACTGTTATTAAGACACTTTCATTGTGATCTATTTTACTCGGCGCCGGAGAAAATAAAACTCTGGTGAAGACAATAATTTTCTGTGCTATAAACATCTTTGAATAAAAGCATCGATTATATTTTTGTATATTTTAAAACAGAAATAACTCATTGAATCAAAAATTGAGAGATTATGTAGGATTTCACTTTAAAAGAAATGTCATGAGACCCTTCAAGAAATGTCTCAAATACTGTATCTCTTTTCACCCACCTTAAAAAATATTATTGAATGAAACAGGTGAGGTTCATTCATGTTTCACGAATTCCAAGAGTGTATTACTTAGCTTCTAGTTCTCATAAAATCATGGCAAAGCTTGTATCCTAATTGGAAACTTCCCACTATCTATGCATTGAGAATGGATTGTAGCAATGGGGTTATTTCCCGTTCAATCCAAAGAGTTCAAAACCTCCGCCTGTGGCTGTTCCAGTAAATTCAAGGGCAAACAATTTGATTGTGTTTCATTACTTGATACGTTCCTTTAAACTTTTGGCCTTTCAAATTATCTTTCGGAGTTTCATTGTGAAGGACTGTCCAGTGGCAATCGTAAGCAATGATAATCTAAATGAACTGAGGACAAGCATATAAAGTAGTTAAGATACTAAATTGTCTTCCAAACTGATTACTTAATTTATTTACGATAAAACATGCATTGCGCCACTTGCGCATTTAAGGCCTTAATTATTTTCAATTATTTTAGCAGAAGAATAGTAGTATGAAAAAAAACGGTAAACTCCTGAAATATTGGGCTTGTTTTTTTCATTCCAAAGCGCCACTGAACCTCATGATTTATTATTTATACCTATTCTATAACAGTAACTTGACAGCATTCATTGAACGTTACATTTCGGAGATGCAGAGGTCAGAACTATTGCCATAAATGATACTATCAAGCATACTAAGGTGTGCGTGAATGAGAATAAAGGTAGTTCTTCCATAAAATATCTTTCAACGAAGTTCTTGCTCCTTATCGGTGAAATAAGCACAGATGTTTATGTCGCTTGCGGGAAGAACACGACATTGATATGATTATAATCCTTAATGATAAGATAAGGTACCTACTTTGACTATCGCAGCCACTCCGCTGTAAGTTTCCCTGAAGATGGATGTTTATTATTTATTCATGCCAGATTTAGTAAAATTACAGTCCATTTATGAGTCCAGTCCATTCATTACCATTATTGAGTCCAGTCACAACATTTACCAACGAGTTACAATATTGTAACGAGTTGTGTATTATGCATTAATGTGACTTTCCATATGGTCCAGTTTAACCAAACCCTAGGTCAAGGTGGTCATGTCGGAGTATTATATTTTTCAATATTCCTCCTTATGTTTACTTAATTTCCAGTATAAAAATATTTCCGACAATTTTCATTCATACTCTATCAACCAGATACGTAACATGGGGTTTATTTGATAACTATTAGTATTCAATGTCATGCCCTATACAAATCAGTTGATTTATCTTTCTTACCTACGCACATACGTATGTTGAAGAAACAATTCTCTCAGGATATCTACTATTTGTTGACCAAAAATGTTGCCATTAAAAGTAAAGGGTTCTATCTTGCTTAGTATCAATGCCAAAGGATGGGATACTTGCTTTTGATATATCAATTAGTTTTCTTCTTTTTCCAGAATGACATCTTACATTACTTCATATAACATACCACTTATGTTAATTTATTCAGCAAAAGCTTTAAGTTAAAGGCTGAGAGGCTAATCAAAGTGAATTCATATCCATATTGACAAAAATTATCTCATGGCTGACTTTCATTCTTATATCATGTAACTCCCATGACTCTTATCATCCCCAAAATAATTGACCAAAATCAGAGCTATAAATGCATTGTACCTTATGTTCCTAACACTTCTCTTTTCACTGAACAGCATAACAACCCACTTGAGGTGCTGCAAAAACTCAAAATAAACAGAGTGAACTTTAGGTGGAAATTTTTATCACCTAATGAAATAAAGGGTATTGTAAAAAGATTTAAGAAATCAAAGACAGTGGACATTTATGGGTTATCTACTAGCTTAATAAAAGAAGTCATCGATGTGATAGCAGAGCCACTCACCTATCTACTTAATTCTTGCCTACAAAATGGTATATTCCCCAAATCACAGAAGTACACAAGGACTGTCCCTATATTTAAAAAGGGAGACAGGGACTCCCCCACTAGTTATCGTCCCATATCAATTATTCCTGTATTTGGGAAGATATTAGAAACTGTTGTTACACAACAGCTAAGCAAACATTTAGAGAACAATAAGCTACTCTCACCGGCACAATTTGGTTTTTGTGCCTAGAAATCTACAACCCTTTCCCTTGATTATGTAGTGGATGAAATTTAAAAGGCGTTTTAAACTAAGACTTCTGTGTCTCTAATTGCATGTGATCTGTCTAGGGCATTTGATTGTGTATCGCATAAGATCCTCCTGCAAAAACTAGAATATTATGGCATAACCAATTCTGAACTGAAATTGTTCAAGTCCTATCTGTCAGAGTGTGAGCAATGTGTTGTAATTAATGAAGAAAAGTCCTTTTTTACAGCTTATGCATGGTGTCCCTCAATATTCTGTGCTTGGGCTTATACCCTTCCTAATTATGATTAATGATTTGCCTTCCAATATACCTTGTGATTCTCTCCTTTATGCAGATGATACTACTTTTATACAAAGTAGTACAGACCCAGCTGAAGCCCCTTTGGTGTCCAAATCGGTCTTGGCTCTGGCTCAGTCTTGGTTCATGATATCAATAGACTTACACTAAATGTGGTTAAAACTCAGGAGCTTACTTTTAGTCTAAACCACAACTTTATAAATAATAACACCCTTAAGGTATTAGGCTTTATCCTGGACATTAAGTTAACTTGGGACACCCACTGTTTCTCTGTTTGCAGAAAACTTACATCAGCATTATAAGTGATTGGCTCATTCACAGCAACATTACAGTAAATGGAAATGAAATTGTGTGTTATTTAGAAAATGAGCTCAGTGTTAGTGTTAATAAATCTAAGAGCACACTTGTCCCATGCCAAAAGTTGGCATACTTAGGAGTATACATCGACACATGTGAATTATCCCTCCAACTAACAAAGAAAACAATTAAACGAGTATCAAGTTTAGTGCCCATGATACCCCGCCTAAGGCAAGCTGACATTCCCAAAGCAGCAGGATACCTCTCATAGGTATGTTGGCTACTGCATCTGCCGACATTCCTGGTGTCTCAAGTGTACGCTAGGAACAACCGATGGTGGATGTTCCTAGTGGAAGCAGAAGTGTTTAATAAGAGCATTTTCCTCCCGTGCGTGACAGAGCAATTACATGTGTACGCCGATGCCATGCCAGTGCAAGGAGGCGTTCACATTGAAGAATGGAATATAAGTAAGAGTTTCACCATTCCATAGGTATGCACATCAATGAGGCTGAGACATATACAGAAACTATAGTGCCCTTGAACGATCTCCAATTAACTAACGTGAATATCAAAATGTACTTGGATAACACGGTATCTCTGTACTCCCTGGCCCAAGGTCAGGGTGCTGTTTTCATGAATAATGATGTATTAATTGAAATGTATATTGAATCTGATTAAAGAGGTACGGTCACGAGAGGTGACGTGGTGGTTCGTGCCTACCGCCTCCAATTTGGCCGATGCGGCCTCGTGGGCCTTCCTTGCCTAAATATATGTCGCCGTCAGCCATCTTGGTGGAGGCAGCATATAGGCGGGTGGGTGCGTGGCCACATAGACAGTCGAAAAACTGAATTGGACAGCGGCAGGTGCAAGCCACCACCAGCAGCATAATCTCGTATATGTTGAGAAAGCAAAAATCTTTAATACCCAAGAATTACTTACTCTCTACTTACTATGTGCTTTTGCATTCTCACCTTAGCTATGGTGCTGAAATCTGGGGAAATTCAACAAACACTAAGGATATTCTTATCTTGCAAAAGAGAGCCATGAGATGTATCTCAGATGCTCATCTCAGGGACAGTGCTAAATCCATATTTATTTCTTTGAAAGTTATGACCATCTACTCTCATATTATTTATAAGTTACTATGTAGTGTCAAGACAAGCTTAGTGATTTTCCTGTTAGATCGGAAGTGCATAAATATGACACATGACAAAAACACGAACTCGATGCTCCAGCCTGCCATCTCATCAAGATTTATGAATCATCATCTACTCTCGCTAGAGGACTATTTAACAGACCCCCCAGTGCAAGATATGTGTGTGGTGCTAGATTTAATAATGTGCTATGGACCTGGCTGCACAAACATGTCCTTTGTAATATAAATGAGTACTTTGAATCCAGTATGTTGGACATCAAATTTTAATGGTAAACTGTGACATCTTTTATATATAACTCTTACTGACGATGACTAGGGTATGCAATGTACATACCTTTAAGTCAAATAAATATATTATTATTATAATTAATAATGGGAATACATATAATGGAAGGCAAAAATATTCCAGAGGACTAGTACTCACTAGACTAAGTGAGATCACTCTGCATCAATAAGAAATCTCTTTGGAATAAAGTGTTAATAAGTAGTAAAATAAGGTGCTAATTAATCCTGTTATGAAAATAATGCTTTTCCAAATAATAATCAATGTGAAGATTAAAAATGAATTAACCTAACAACTATCTGATCTGTTGTCCACATTATGGAATAAATCAAGAAATGCTCTAAAAAGACTTAGCTGTGGAAAGATGCTGCAGATTTGGCCTTGAAATATTATAAAGTCATAAAAGAAGACAGATGATTCATAATATGCTACGAATGAATACCAAAAACCTATTAATATTGGAGTGTTTTTAAAGCTAGACAGTATAATTTAGTATAGTGGACACAAGAAGTTATAGAGGTCTTCTTTTTACATGTCAGATCATTCACCTTAATAGCAACAGAATGATTGTTTAAATATTACATACCTATGCTATTGACTATGAAACAGTAATTTATATATAAATACTCTGTTAGATACATTGATATGATTGATATAGATGCAAAAACTCTGCGGGATTTATGGCAGTCCTTTCCTCGAGTTTTGAAAGATTGACAGAAATGAATATACCTCCAGCAACGTCATCAGCAACAGATCCAGACTGACATCGGAAAACATAACCAACAAAACAGTCCACATTTGGCTCCTTACAGATGAACCCAAAGTACTCAGGATTCTTTGAACCCTAGAAAAAGTAAAGAACAATAATGAGCAAACATTCTATAGTAAGTATTTAATGAAGTTGTCAACTTTATTATTGAATTTGCATGTTATCTCCTAAATTTATTTCTTACAACAATGAAGATGTGAGTTTAGAATTCCAGTAACATAAATTTAATATTTCTATGGGGGTTGTGTTATCATGAGCAAACAAAGGTTATGAAAAAATATTATTCAATAACATTCTGATATTGGAATTTGAATGGGAAAAAGTGAATGGCTATTAAAAGAGAGAGTAAGAGTAGCAGACAAACCTGAATGCAATTTACAACATCCCTCAAGTATTTGTGCATAAGAATTTGCTTTCTATCTGGACTGATAAGGCGTAAATCAGTGCGTCCAACTTGAAATAGCATTGTCCTGTTGTGCTCTGTATGAGTCTAAAGAAAATAAATAAAAATTGTAAAACAGGAGCATAATATTCATGTACCACATTTTCAAAAAATATATACATGCAAATAATAGATATATAATGTCTCACAAGTATATAATCAATTTTCTAGTATGGCTCTCTATTAAGCACATTAAATTTTAGATTAAATGAAAACCAAAATTGGCATATTTCAAATCATGAACAAGAGAAATTAGAATGCAAAATGGCATTTGTGGAAAAACCTATAATTTTTCGTTCTATTTTGAACTGAAGGAGGCTGAGTTTTGAAAATTATCTGTTGTGTTAGATCTCTAATTATGCCCAAAATTATCAAATCACTCATAATCAACTTGACTGCCATTTAAACAAAATTTTTCCTTTTAAGTTTTCTGTCTTTTTTTGGCTGTCAAAGAATGGTTTCACATTTACAAAACCTAGGATATGCACTTTAGTGTTAGAATAAAAAAAGAGAATGACACTATTTTTATCCACATATTACGATTATAGAACCACACTACTTACAGAAGCATCAGACTGTTTAAATTCAGCTGAATGTGAGTCGACCCTTTGAGGATGCCCAGAGCTACCAGTTGAACCTGCCCTCAGTCGCATTGGCTCTAATGAAGGTGATCTAGTGTGATAAAATTATTAATAAATATCTTAATCTTCTGTTAACATGTAATTAGTTAAGAAAATATTTTATAACTGTCTCTCCTGGTATAATGGTTAAATATGTTATACTTCAAAGACATTAGAAAGGGAAAACCATTTAACTGAACAGATGTACATAATGCAAAATAAGTAATATCTGGAGAATATAATTGGAGAGGTATTTTCTCTACTTTAAAGGATTTAATGCTTGCTAGCTTTACCTTTTTGTTATTCGGTACATCTACATGGCATTTGCTATCTCAAAAATTTTCATACTCAATGAAACAAAGATAAAATTAGAGATTAGTTGATTTTCACAATATATTTTATGTGGTAACAGACTGTATAGCAGCACATTTCGATTCATCCATTACTTGTCAAAGTAAAATTTCAGTGGCATCAGTTAATGAAAGTGAAATATTCAAGTGAAGAGCAATAACTTTTACACAAAAATGAAAGTCCATGATGTAGTAGGGGACAAATGGTTGAAGGGAGAAGATTGTTTACTTACAAGAAGACAAATATTAAAAGATAATCAAATTAAAGTATAAGAGGTTAAAATTATGAACCTTACTGAGTCACCAGTTAAATGTCACAGGCATGTATGGGTTAAACGTAAATCTCAAAGGCAAGGGCTATACGTTGCAGGTCAAATTCTGATAAGCTAATACATAAATACATCAGAAGGTTATAATGGAATGGAAGTATTAAACCTGTATTTAATACTCACTGCTGTTTTGTCAAGTATGTATCTCCACTGCATGTACGAACTCTTAAGCTCATGTCAGGGTTCTGATCATCACTGCCACTGTCACCTGCACCACCAACTGCATTAGTTCCTTTAGCACCAACACTCTGCTGAAGAGTGCTCTGTAGTTGACTAGTCAAATTGGATGATTCCTGAGGTTGGTCTTTTGCTTCTGCTATGTTTTCACTTGAGCCCATTTCTAATGGACTAGTACAGCCAGAATCCTGAAATTATGATGCATAATTATTCTAATGTATTCCTGAAATATAACATGAATTACACTAGCTGCATATTCAAACCAAGTAATACCATTATCATAAACCTCCACATGTAACCATCATTCATGTACCTTCGCACAGATGTAAAGAAGTCTGTTTTGAAAGATGAATTTAAAGTTACACATATAATATTAATGCAGGTAGTTTTTAACATATTATGGTTATAAACCAGTTTCTTTCCATTTCCACATGATATTTTTCTGAGTCTTCGGTGTGGATAATATAGAGCTATAGAATTCCTCTCCAAAGACATAGGGTTTTACTCAATACCCTCTCTAGTCAGCGATCTACTGACTAGGATACCACCCTACCAGTCACATATGACATACATACAATATGACATATAGTTATTCATGAAGAGGGAATATTATATTTTCTGCTTCATAAGATGTACTGACATCATCATGGAATATATATGAAAAAAGTGCAAATGCATTTAACTATTTGTAATAAGAAACTGGGATTCTTTAAGATGAAAATGAGCAGCAATAATGCGAATCATACATCCAGGAAATCGTTAAATTGTATTTCCTTTTTGCATTTAAATGTTTTAATGCAAGTATCAGTATGCCCAAGGTTGGATTTAACACTTAACCACCCAATCTGTTAATGCAGGATGAACTTAGCTCATAAATTATGATAGGTTTATATTTTTAGACCAGAGGGTCGATCCCCACTCCACCTAAGGGGGTCCCAGGCCCTTCTTGAGGGCCCTTCTCGAGGAACAGAGTGGATTCGTGGACCGGGAAATAACGTAAATTTTACCTGCGAGTCTGTCCGAATGACTCCCAATAGGTTTGTACGTCCGATGATAGGCACCGCATCGTTCCCTGAGGGTTGACCGCCGTATCTCGGAAGATCGACGCCTTGCGCGGGTTTCGAGCGAGTCGACGAGTCGCCGCCCGGGGCGAGCACCTTGGAAGCACCATCGTTCGAAGAAGAAGACTCCGACACGGACCTGGTCCCCGGGGTGGTGACGACGGAGAGGGAGGAGGAAGCACTCTTTGGCGGCGACTCGGCCGAACTGACGGCCGCCTCGTGGATCGTCTCCGTCGAGATCCGCGACCCGCTGGACAGAGAACGGAAGCCCGGTCCCGCGATGCTGCCGTTGGAAGATATGTGAGTCAACAGCGCCTCCGCCTTGAGGGGGTTGAGCGAGGCGCTGGCGGTCTTGCGCTCGCGATCCGCCAGCGGGGGGGCCGCCGCGGGCCCCAGCCTCCTGACGGCAGCGTCGTCCTCGGTGGTCGGCGGCGGGGACGCCGAGTGGGGGCCGTTACTGCCCAGCGGCGGGGTGGACGACCAGCTGGGGTGTGCAGGGGGCGGCGTGGAGGCGTGAGGCTGTTGGCCGCCGAGGATCGCCGAGGAGGAGTTGGAGAAGCCTATCCTCGCCCTCCGCTGCGCCTTCTCCTTCTCGTGGACGCGGAACCTCTCGAGGGCCTCGTCGATGAACGTCTCCGGGACTTTGCGGTGGGACACCTTGATTTTCCCGATGTAGAGGACCTGCGACGACAAGAAAGAGTGGCGGCCATCAGTGTAAGCCCCGGCGAGTCGGAGAGGTCCCGTGAACAGAAAAACTTCGATCAAGTAATATTTGTTCCAAAGTATTTGATTTGATTTATTTCATGGTCTAGGGTACGCCCTGTAAGAACACAATACAATAATGCAAAAGAAAAAAATCACTGTTCGGAACAGACAATTGACAAGAAACACAGGTACAGAAATTACAGGAATCAGATAAAAATATTAGCAATACATGCCAAAATTCAAATCATACACAAGTTACAGTATACCCTCTTGCTGTAGAAGTAATTGTTCATTAAGTTTATTTTTGGTAATTACCTTCAATGTGGCGTGGAGGGAGCTCCAGAATTCAATGGATGAGATTCGGAAAGATTTTTGGTAGGTTGTGGTAAGGTGGTTGGGGATGTGGAAGTGGTCGGGATTCGAGCAGGTACAATGAATCCTGTTTAGGGGTTGCTTTTGGAACATGTCTATTTAATAAGGAGGATTTTTAATTTCAAATATTTTATGCATAAAAACACCCAAAAAGTATTTTCTTCGATTTTTTAAATGCTTAACCATTCTGTTTTTTTCAGGTACGGGAGGATATGTTCACCCTTACGAAGATTGTATATAAATCTGATACATGTTCAATAAATTGGGTAAATCAGGCCACATTATGCAACAGTAGTCAATCAGAGGGAATACCAAAGTGGATATTACTATTTTTCTGACTTTTTCAGTTAAGAAGTTCCTTTGTACCTTAAGTAAATAGAATATACTTAAAGCTTTGTTCAGTGTTTGTTTTTAGTTTCTTAAATCTGATAATTCCAAGACAATGTAAGGGCAAATTGTCTTCCAAGATTATTGATATTTATAGAATATGATATTTAGCTATTACCAAGCCAGACTTTCGGAATATGGCCAAGATCGATTTTTTAAATTAGTCCACAGCTACCTTAAGTCATTGATTTAGACTTTTTTTAATTAAAAGTAATTTTTTTGACCGACTTTACAGAATTTTAAAAGTATTGGGATTGGAAAAGAGAAACCACGATCATGGTTTTGTTCCGCCTCAACTTCATCAGGTGGATCGACTCGTAATGATGCTGAGACGCAATGAAACCAAGGATACTTTTAAAATTTATTCTCCAACCATGAAAGATTTCCACCAAGTTAAGCCTGGGATAGTTACTTCCAAATTATTAAATGTTCATCACGAACCTTAATCGGAGGACGAGCGATGACCAGTTGTGGTCTTCGAGACTGCGCACGATAAATTGTAAAAAAATATTATAATGATACGTAACTTCAATATTTTTGCACGTTACGTTTAAAACAAAGTTTATATAATTGCCGATAAATATATTTAGGAAACGCCCGGACTACCCCATGGTGCTTCCTCAAGTTTAAGAATCGTTCTTGCGGATATATTTTGACTTATTACCCAGAAAAAATACACACACAATCGGGGTTAAATCGTGTCACGACTTTTGCACAGGAAAATTTCGCGATGCAACGAAACCCTGGTCATGTTTAAGAAAAGTCCAATGGAAAATAACGATAAGTATGTCAACAAGGACATTTTAGAATCCTCACTGATGTATTCATATTGTTCTAATCTAACCAATTCACAGATTAATTCGTGTAAGTTCACATTAAAAAGTGAGCCTTAAATGTAAGACATATCACCCATATTATTATCGTCAACGCATTACATTTCCAGGCTCATGCCGATACGCTTCAAAGGTTCGGACACTTTATCGTTTTTCCCCTCCATTATTTAAGGCTAGATTGAGAAAAAATGTCACTGCCACGAAACTACTCGAGTTTATTTTTATTATTGCCCAATCGCCCACTCACAGCACTAAGCCAATAGCGGTGGAGCAATATAACGACATAAAACAAAGACGAACACACATGGATCCTTCCACTAGGCGGAGGACGACTAGGCGGTGAACACATGTACGTAGGGGGTGTTAGGTGGATCCACCTTCCCGGGACTCGAGCCCGGGACCTCCGGATTGGTCCCGGGCTCGTTATAAGAGGACGTCACCCCGTCGCCACCGAGGCCGGAAAAAAAAGAACGCAGTTCGCGAGAGCATCGTGGAGTTTCCCCCACCCTCTCCGGATGGTGGATATCCCACTTTTGAGGACGGTTCCTGGAGAGGACGCTTCCTCGGGGTGAAGATCCAAACCTACCTCGAAGAAGTGGGAGGAACTGGGCGAGATGTCGGCGCAGAGCGACGTGAGCGCCGCGGCGCTGCTCAGAGAGCGCGCCTGCGGCCCACTACCGTTTCCGGCGGCGGCCTCCCGGGCGGATTGCTCCCTCATTGAGGTAAACAGTTCCACCACCTGTGGGCGAGAGGGAAAAAAAGGGAAAGATGAGAAAAAATGAAGGCGTCGAGTGCATTGTATTAAAAAAAAAAAGAAACAGTGGGAGGGTAGAAGGAGGGGAGGAG
>WURS02461041.1:0-13585 GCA_011762765.2 Rhinocypha anisoptera | reverse complement strand
GCATATATATAGGGAAAGGAAGGTAGGGGTGGGAGGAAAGGGGGGGTGGAGGGGGAAAGAAGGAGTTTAAGTAGAAGTGGACTGTCGTTGGTGGTCAACGGAAGGGTGATCCTGGGGCGTACCCCCACCAGTCACGTACGCCCCAACCCAGGATCACCCTTCCGTTGACTACCAACGACAGTCCCTACCTTCCTTTCCCTATATATATGCTTGTAGACACGTTTTATAATGAGCTGATGATGCTGTAACTAGCGAAACCTAGGTCGTATTAAAATCTTTATTTGTGGAATTTGCCCAGTTTGTGTTTTCTTATGATGTTTCGTTTCCACACAATATCGCCTGAATCCTCAGAATTTGACAGTGTTACCAGCTGATGCTAAGGCTGGTGAATACGGAGGGCGGTCATTAAATACACGTTTTGTTTAGATGAAAACTACTTGATTCAGTCGCGCAACGGGACGCTGTGTTGAAATAAGAACCAGTCTTCGATGGCACAAACTCCTGGTCTAAACAATGGAGGTCTTTTCATGAACCCTTCCATTAAACTTTTCTAGCACACAAAACCCTCCATAAACACTCCAAATATATCTTAGGCATACTAATGTTTAAGTATTTTAACGAATGTAAAAAATGGCCACGCACCGAAAAGTGGAAAAATTATTTAGAAGCGCATATTTTAAGATCGCAACCTTGTATCACAAATATAAAAAATAGCTTTCTAGAGTCCGGTTATCTTAGTGAAACACAAATCAGCCAACCGATTATTATATTTTCTATCCGTGAAGGTGAATATCATAATTTGCAAAGATAAATTTGTAAAATAACATAAGGACATTTCTTATTGTTGAAATAATATTAAATCCAAATTAGGAACTGAGGATTCTTGCCTTTTCCTTGCATAATTCGCGATCATTACCAAGAAAAGTTAAAAATGAGCCATAAAGTGTGAAGAGAAAGTTTATATTACATCCTCATTAATAACGAATATTTTGAAAAATATTTTACAAATTTTCCAAAATTACAGTAATAAATATTAGGAGAGTAAAAAAGCGTGGAAGAAATCACACTTCAAGAAGTAAAGAAATTGGTGAATTACTGGTGTTGGCCATTATTTATTGTAAAATAGAGGTAATCGAAGTAAGGTAAAAAAATCAATCACATCCCAATTTGTAAAAAGACATAAGTACTCGCGTCGATTTGAAAACTTATCCAAAGAATAGCCTTGCCGCACTCAGTACGTACAAAAAACAAATTACCCAATACCACTGCGAATACGTATATTTGTGACACGTTAACAGGTCTTCAATTTACAAACGCATGCAAACTTTAGTGAACTTCATACCGTGATTTATACTTAACGTCGTAACGTTCTACCACAATTCACGCGAAAGCACTTTCACGCTACGCTGCAAGTTTCTGTGGCGTGCAACTGAAACTGCGTCCATCACGGATGAATGAAATATGCACATGCTTTCAATGCAATCGACCGCTATGCTAAATAATCCCCTTCGAAAACTTCTCCAACAAAGGAATTCGTCAAATCTTCTAATCAGTACTAATAATCTGGAGCAGCTAGATATGTGAAATGTTTTTACGATAATCGTAGCATTGTAACAAGATTATTCTAGAAATTAGGTTGTAAACCACTTGCTGGGCGTAGGTTGAAGTACAGTTTAAATTTATTAAACGAATTTCAATAAGATCATTACAGCGAAGAAGTCATAAGTTTATTACAAGCCCCATCACACAATGGTAGATCAGATCAAGTGCGTAAAATCAGGGAGATAGACTATCGAACAGATGGATATAAAACGTCATCTTCTCCTCGTACATTAGAGATAAAAATAAATATGACCACGGGCACGAAGATAGTAGTTAGGATAGCTAGTGTATAGATTTCATATTTATCTTGCATGCTTTTTAATTTATTGTTAGTTGAACTTTATTCTCTCACGACCGGTGTACTGTTTTGTCATTTTAATATTTTCATGTAATGTTTCCTGAGAGCCCGCGAGAATTCATGACTGTCGACGGCTCACCCGCTGCCACACGCCCTTGCGGAGGCTTGCAGGGTATTACGTCTGTAGACGAACCTCTCCCAATTTTTATGCCGCGATTCATCCTTCCTTCAAAATCCAGGTGGAAATCGTGAACTATGAAGTATCTCCCCGGCGACACGTCCCGGTGGCCCTGCCATTACCAAATTCCTGTCTGGTGACCCAACGGACTGCTGCATGTCATAAGTGGCCTCAAGAAGGCGACCGCGTCCCACTACAAATACACGAACAAAAGTGTCTTTGATGGACGTCTCGTGACGTAAGTGGTGGCATCACTCCCGTGGGGTTTTCAATTTTTGCGTCACCCATTCAACTAACCTTCTCTTGCGAGAGAGTCCTCTTGCGTCAAGCCTGTTTATCCTGAGGTGATGCATGGCAAGCCATTCTTACTTTACTTGACATCCATTCGGCTAATGCACGTTTACCCAAGAATGCAGCGCGAGGGGGGGAATCATTAATCTTTGAATTCCGTGAAGCGCGTTAATGGTGGCGAATTCTTTGAAGCCATTCACTGCGCGTCTCACATGGCTGACGAAGAATGAAGTGGGGGTTAACAGTAAAGGCGCAAAGGAAGCACCAACGGAACGAGGCGAATTCAGGTTTGCTTGGTGGTCCACTTGATTGAATGATAATCCAGTGGTCCCAGGTTCGAATCCCGTCCCGGCTGCGGGCCGCGCGAGTGACTGAGGTGATTAATTCCCATAATAAATCAAATGGCACGCCAAACATAGACCTTTCGGGATACAGATGCGTACCAAGGCCAGGGAATAAGGTTAATAAATCACTCAATTTTCACAGATCAAAACAGCTCATTTCAATTTGCGTTTCAAAGGTTCCTTTTTTCCCTAGTTTCTTGGTATCGTTGTGCGAAATTCCTAGAATCTTATTACCAACATTCCGTAGGCCTTATCAAGATGTGGACGTCATTTACACCATCCAAGTATAATTTGAACGGAGTCAAATATTTTCTCCACGTATTGTGTCGAGCGTTCAATCAAAAAATGTACATTGATCACCCGCACGCTGTACTGGGGGCACTCAGGCGCGTCATAAGCTTATTTGGACAAATCTCCAAAGCATTCCGAACGAAACCTTTCGATCGGATAGTAGTTTCGTCGAAGGAATTTGCGAGAGATCAGATAAAATCCATCATCCCGACGCAGTTCTCGGCTTTGTGGCTCGTACAATATCTCACGAAATATATCACCCCTAAAGTGATTAAAATCAAAGGGGAAAAGGCTGCATATATCACTCATCCTCCATTTCGAAAGCTTTAAAATTGATTACAAGCATTAAAATTCCTAGGCATTTCCATTATGGGGTCATTTCCATAATAAATAATAAAACAATTTTCCGTGGAGATGTTTTAAATTAAAAATCCATTTCATTGTTCACTTGGGCTGTAAGGAAAAGGTAAAAAAATGATATAAATATTAAAGGAAGAAGATGAATGCACACGAACCTAAATTCGATAAAAGGGTAAGTATTTGTTGAAAATACGAGTTTAACACTAATGAATAATTATTCTCTTGAACATAATTTTGATTCTCAGGACCGTTTAAATTATAGTAACCGTTTGGTGATAATAACACCGGGACGAAACTGAGACTAGATAATCCTTTCCCTGTCTCCCAAAATTAACAAATGAAATATATTTTTGCTACAGAGTGTGCAAAAAGATGAAGACCTAATTTTTAATCGTCTAGAAAGATTAGCACAATTGTGATGGAAAGTTTTAAAAAAGCAGACTCTTTTCCTTGGCGAAAAAACTTACTCGGGAAAGCGCCCACACAGGAAGGAGTGTGTGATAAACCTACCAATATATACCAATAGGATAGCTTCATATGTGTTTCCATGATTTGTGCTACTTTTATTAGAATATGCCAAGCATGAAGGTGTTTTTAATGCAAAAATCTCCATTACATTTTCGTTTAATTTTAAGAATTGATTTTTATACCAATATTTGCTCAAATCGGTTACAAAATGCGAATTGGTATTAAGAAGAAAAATAGATTTTTGTAGAAATTTTTTTATTTTTGGAAGAAGGCACTGGATTTATTAAAACAGTTGCTCTTACATGAAGTTCAAAATTTAAAAAAAAGCAATACTGAGTCTAACTTTTAAATTCATCCTGCATTCATTGTAATAATAACGAAATATTGGATGCCGCAGTACGACTCATTAAGTACGTTTGATGATGTCGAAATGGACGTTTTTTCTTCAGAATTCTCATGTTTCCCGAAGTAATTTGTTAGCAGGACTTGCCCGTCGACAATGGGAAAATTGTGTGACGCAATATTTTCCGCGCTCTTGTGGAGACCCTACGATTTCAATCTTCGCTATTACCCGCGACTAATGACTCCCTTTATTTATTTTAAAGGTCGACCCAGCCTCCCTTCTCGTTCACCCTCGTGTGGGCACCGCTGCCTTCAGATGGCTGATGGTCTTTTTAAACAATGAAATACCGAATCCATCTCAGTCTACGTAATGGTACATAATGTATTTATTTATCTCTTCGGGTCTATCCACCGCACATGCCCTGCCCGTGATTCTATCTCCACCACATCCCCTAGTCCTTTATCGTTCACCAAACTTATTTTACTTCATTCCCCAACGCCTGCGTCCCTCTCTCTCTCTCTTCAACATTTTCTTCTCCCTTAAAACTCCTTCACGCTCCCTCGCGTCGCAATCCGATTCTTTCCCCGAAGGACCACCGTCGTCGAAAGGGAGTGAAAGAACGGGGAGGATATAAGGAGGGAGAGGAAAGAGGGAGAAAGAAAGGGAGGGAGAGAGAGGTGGAGAATGTCTGAGAGGAGAAGATAGGAAGGTAGGTGGGAAAGGGAGAGGGCAGTGATTCATCTCCGCCCCACCCCCTCCACTTCCCTACCCCCCTCCACCCTCCCCATCACACCGACCCCCAACTGTATTTTCATTTCGGATTTAAAAAGCTTAATGGTTTCAATATATTTTCCTCGCGTCGGGTTCAAAAAGCGTTCCACTAAAGAGTTAAATGCGGTCGTCTTAGACGCTCGTAGCGCGCATGGAGGTTTCGAGGGATGGGGAAGAGGCGTTGGGAGGAGTAGAGGAACAAAACCAAGTGAGTCTGTGAAAGGGTGTGAGAGTGAAAGAGAGAGAGGATTAGTGGGAGGGGGTCAAAAAAGATTCATAGGGATTCTCCTTCCTTTCCAGCGGGAAAAGGGAGAGGGAGAGGTATGTAGTGGGTGCAGGATAAGGAGTTTGATCGAAAGGAGGAATTGCTGAGAATGTGGGCTTGAAAGAACTTTTGTAGCGGTGAAGGGAATTCGGGAGGAAAGTGGAGGAGACGATATTCCCTTGCTCTAACAGGCCCTTATAGTTGAGGGGGAATTCCCGTTCACACAAAGGAATAATAATATAAAAAATACTAAATGTGTATTAGACAACATTTTAACTGATTAATTTACGAACGCTATGTTTATTTCATTAGAAGGACATTGAAATTACAATTTATTTTACTTTGTTTTTTCTGTCCATTTTCCAAAGGAACACAAATGCCTTCTAAAGCTATATGCATATACCATGCCTTTATGTATTTAAGTAAATTTATATACGTATACGTATATAAACAATTGTTTTATTCCTAGACGTTATAAAGAGTTTATTTATGGTTTTTTCTTTACATTTTTGTTGAGTATTTTATGTTAAATTACTTTGGTGATATACGTGCATAGCTACTGTATGAATTGTAATTGGTAGGTAGTTATCGTCCTTGTCTTTCTAACAATAGCACTGATGATAATTTATAAAAACATCGGAACGTTGGCATAGTTTCAGACACAATTATATATATATATATATATATATATTCGTTATAAACAAACACAAAAACATAGACACAAAAATTAAAAAAACTCTCCCGTTTTTTTTATTTTCGGTGGATGCTAAACCACCGTCTGCAGAAGGGAGATTGGATGCACATGGGTCTAATTTGCAGCAATGATCGAGGTGTTTGAATCAACTTTTTTTACTTTTATATGTATATATATATATACATATACACAAACACGCATTAATGTTTGCTTTCCTTTCCTTCGGAGGGGAACCCTGGTTCGGGTTAGCTCAGGAGATGATTTGATAAATAACCCAAGGCGGGGTCGAGAAAAATAAAACGCAATCGCTGGCACACATCATCATCACCTCCCGGAAGAAGAATGCGTGAAAGAGGGGGCGGGGAAGAAGACGAGGTGATAGGGTGGGGAAGAAAGAGAGGGAGAGGGTAAAAAAAATGTCTATTCATACTTTCTTTTTTGCAGGCCGCGGCGCGCTTAGGAAGGCGGTATAACAAACATTAGCCTTTAAGTTTCGACGTGCTCCTCACAATCTTTCGTTATTCGCGCACTCAGGGGAGAGAGAGAGAGAGGGGGGGGGGAAGGAGAGGGAGGAAGGAAGGAGGGGCACCGGAACCCTTCCACCTCCCACTCCAATCCCCCCTCCCCAACACTGTCCCTCCCAAAAAGCGATCCGAAGGAGGAGGAGGAGGAGAGTGGTGGAGGAGGCGAGGAAGGTGGTGGGGAAACGCTTGAGGAGTGGCGAGGATCCGAAGATGGGGGAAAGATTTTGCCACGGTTCTTGCTCTTACTTTATGTACATACATACCACCTGTATTCCCGGAGGAACGGGAAAAGGAGGGGGAAGAAGAATGCATGCTCAAGGGAATTTATCTTAAATGCCGGGGTCGTAAAATATGATCCCGGAAAGTTCTCCGGGTGAAGAAGAGGAAGAAAAAAATATATGAAAACAACAAAGAAAGCGTGGGCAGTTGACGGGTCAAAGGGGCCGGCCGCCCTTAATAGTGTGATGATCCCGCTCGAAATTTGTGTTGAAACGTTTAGGTCCGGATCGATAATGCGAGAGCTAATTTAGAGCCGGTCGGCCGCGTTCTTTCTCGTTGGAGGGGTGGGTTTCCTCCCGACGAAGCGAAATGATGTGTTTTAATTGGGTGACTATCCCGGAGGAGATCTACGGAACTAATTAGCGCAGATTCCATGGAAATTATTAGCCTCTTCAACACGAGGGTATGATGAAGCCCCCTAATTCTAAGGTCCCACTATCATCCGTTTCTTTATCGTTTTAACCTAAACGCATTCCTCTCTCCCAGGCTCTGTTTACCATTTTCCATAATTCTATCGGAGTTTATAACCTATGACACGGATGATTTAGTCCACGAAATTCAAGGGATTATTTTTATGATATTGCTCAAAGATATAAAAGAGTATTCAAGTATTAACCCGGAAAAATATATGTATTTATCGTCATAAAACAGTCATACTTCTCTGAAACACTTTACCAAAGGACGTGAAACTTCCAGCCGTACAATAACTAGATAACTAATCAAAGAAATTCATAACTCAGTCAATATTTCTCTATGAATCTTTGCCCTTGAAATACAGTTCTAAAGAGCAAATAAAATAAAAATTCTAATGGTAGTGAACAATCAAATATAAAATGCTGCAACCTTATTTTACAAATTGTCAGCATTTTTTACACATATTACTAAGAATATAAAGTTAAAAGTTTAAGATCTCTTGTGTCTCTCAAATGTTAATCGGTAACTCTAATTCAATTCAACTTCGAAAAATATTTTATTCTCCACGCTTGATAATCTGACGATTCTTGAAAACGCTTCTATAGAGTACTGAGCATTATTGAGCAGTGATTTCTCTTCTGTTCCTTGAAAGTATGGCGAAGAACCTGTTCGAATTCCTAATGACAAAAAATCATGCTTTGTCGATTATAATATTTGTCTTTAATCTTGTACAAATTGTATACCTAAGGTGTTATTTTAGATAATTGCAACCTAGTCCAAGAGCAATCAGTGGTAACGCACCTTCCTGACAAATTGATTTCTCTTCAACGTTCCCAAACCCTGGGTATCCCCAGAGTGATGAAAATATTAATTTCTTCCCCTCGTGCGATCTTTTCATTCCTTGCGATTGTAAATGTGAGAAATAACACTTTAGGCTTGACTGCTTAATGATCATAAATCTAGAAGATTTGTGTGACTCCTCTCGATATTTTTTTCCCACTTGGCTAAAGGTCAAAGGACGTCGGTTCAATTAATTCTCCGGAGGTCCGCGAGTTCCGTTGGGAACCGGAAACGCCGAAACGCAGAAACGTGATCCAGGGAGAGGGATGAATGCAGAAATGAACTCGAGAAAACCCACGACTCACCCACCCTAGAGCATCCATCGTGTGAACGTCCGTGGAGGTGTTAAACTCAATCATTTGATTTTTCATGTCTTGACATCCCACCCCTTTGCGGGGAAGCGCTCGATCCCACCGAAGTGGCGAAGTGATCATGAGTCCATTTATCAGTTCGAATTCTCCAAAATATAATCCGGAATTTTCCTCCTTAAGATATCGTCATACGAAAGATAGTATTCCTAATTAAATGAGGCTATAATTAAAAGCAGTAATCACTGATCGTGGTTAATTGATTGATCGCAGTAGTTGGTTGAATAAAAAATGGTAAGCTATCAACACCAGGAACTTGGTCGACACTTTATTGATGTGTTCCTGGTATCTCAAGCTCACTCAAGGCGGTAAGGTGATGTATGGTAGTTAACAATACGAGGAAATTTTATGAATTCACCAAATTTTGCGAAAAATATGATGAATGACAAAGTCAGTTGAATTGAAGTTTGTACAGAAAGAGAAAATAATGTGCCCTGGTTACATTGGCTTATTGATGGCATTTATTTTTAATCAATTATTTTTTATACCCATTTATATTTATTTAAGATACTGTTGTAGGTATTGCAGACCGTGTAAAAAATTCATAACATTACCTCAGCAGGTGAACTTACGCTCTTTAAAGGGAGTTGTATGGGACTCATGCATGTGGCATAAAAATCACTTTATTATGGAGCCGTAAAATCACCATTGCGCCCAAAGTATGTCATTTTTTTCATCTTTTCAACTCGAATACACAAAATGTCTTTATATCAAACCACCTACCTTAACCGTACATAGATTTTTTAAAAATTTAGATGCGATAACTTATGTATGTATATGGAGTAAATATGTTTGAATGGATTAATACGCATTTAGGTTTCTCCCTTTGACATAAAAGTTAGACGAATTTGTTTTTTTAATATATTGGTCTCTGAATGTGAAATAAAAGCACAATATTTATCTGACGTGCCGTGCTAACGAGATAGGAGGACGAGGTAACTGTCAATGATAAGTATCTTACAGAAGAATGCGTGTGGCCGCTTGTCTTACTTTTTGGTTCAATATCCTTTGCTGTAATAAGACTGAAATTCTTCCAAATTCGTTCTTGAATATCGTTCCACCATAGGTGTTCTATCAGTTCCAGTTCCGAAAAAGTCCTGTCATTGTTAGGTTACCAGTAGACGGTATTAGGAGGCTTCCTAGGACATGTCATATTATTAAAAATGAGTTGGTTGGCTTCCAAAGAGTTAACTAACTTTTAATGGAGAAATAATATCCACTTCAACGTCTAAGTAATTTCTGATTCCTTTCGAGGAGTCCAAATTTCCATCTTTTTCCTCCGCCTATGTCATTTTCTCAACATACGCTGTTCAACATTCCACAACCGCTTAGCATTTCTCTCATCTAATTTTTTTTCTCTTCGTATTTCGTCCAACAACTTTCTCTTTTACCCCCATCACACGGTGCAGTTCTTTATTTGTCTTCGAAGTTTATCTTATCCATCCTTTCCAGATCAACATCTCAATCTTAATAATGCCCGGCCTATGGCCAACGAGTACCCCCAATAACTTAGTTTCTGTGACATTCAACTGCATTTCATGGAAAAGTTTTAACTAAACTTTTCGGCCCAAAAACTCTATTGTCACCTTTCGGCTGTCAAGACCTCCGTCGAAGTCCTGACATGCTTACATTATGTACAATATTTTTTTAATACTTCTTATAATAATATAGTCGTCTAATTGCTCTAATTTTCGCTCTCCCAATATTTCATTAAGTTGGAGCGTCATTTTTGCAGAAATGCTTTTCTTGCTTTTAAATTATTTATATTCATGTCTTAATCCTCAAACGTGAATTGATCCTGAAAAATCAATACAATAAAAGCACCGCTAACCTATAGCTGACTAACTAACGCTTGATCATTTAGGATTCTGACTGAATTGAATAGTTCCCCACCGACTTCAATTTAGCATACATTCCTTCCGATGCCTCTCTCATCATGGCTGCCGTACATATACAAGTATCTTAAAAAGAAGGGAGGATAACGGAGAACCCTGTCTAATAACCTGAAGTTCGTCAAAACCCTACCGTACTCGTAAATGGCAGATTACCCTTCATTCAATTATCAACTTTTCCCAGTCTACTATGTCGAAGGTTTTCTCGAAATATACCAAAACATGCGAATATGTAAGAACCGATGCACAAGATAAATAAAACTCTGCACGTTCCACAAAATTATATTCTTCATTTACGACCCGTTTCGTCTACATAGTAATCATCAACAGGCGATGTTTACAATGTAGAAGAAACCGGTCGTAAATAAGGAATATAATTTTGTGTAGCGTGAAAATTTTTATTTATCTTGTGCATCATGAAGGAACCCCACACAGTAGAGCCAAGTACGATTTCTTATATGTACGTTCTGATTAAACTAGATATTTTTGTGTCACTGTTATCATTACAGTGACTACGCGACTTTGTATTTTCCCTTCATTAAGCTGTGCTGATTTACCCCATTACACTCATTTGCTCTTTTCTCTTACCTGTTCTTGGTGATTCTCATTATTAACTTAGCCTCATGGAGTATTGGTCTGAACATCCTATTATTGCTTTGACATGCTGTCTAATTTGACCTTTACAATATGGGCATCAGTACCTACCTAGCAAAGTCTTCTGGCCAGACACTTCCCTCTCTCCTCATAGATAACGTATATGACACCCTAGAATTTTTGCCTAGAAAATTCATGTCATAGAAACTCATTGAATATCCAGCTACATTGGCATATTAATGGCACCAACCAAATTATCACGTATCATTTTTCTCTTTCCCAGCAATACCTGTATGTACGCTCTTCTAATCTACTTTATTTTCTTCTTCTGAATATTGGGGTTAATATCATAAGTGTATAATTCCTCCAGTACTCTTTACAAATCTCCTGATTCTCCCTTGGTTCTCTCCCTATTATTGTCTTCCTATTCCAACAGTTTTACATTTCTTTTCTCCTCACAATTCTTTTATCTTCATCTAGAGGGTATTTCCGAGTCGTTATGCATCTAAGTATTTAAATTCAAGCACTCGAACTGCCCCCTCGACCTGCTTCTTTCAATTCCTAATCTTTTCTATCATCCTAGTCATTAATTCTTCCTCCCTCCTCCTAGATGACTATCCTATTGTTGATTCGGCGGCTTCTTCTGTTTCTTTTGCCTTATTGTATCTCCTCATCTTCTAGTTTACAATCTTCTCAATTTTCTGTCCTGGCTCCCATCCTCTTATTCTCCCTTCGAATTTTATCTAAGTTTACCTAAAATGTCTTCTTTAGAATCCCACTTAAGGCCTATTCATTCCATTAACCGGAGCTCCGTCCGTCATTAGTTGTTTTTAAAATTTAATCCACTCTTCATTAGAAGCCTATAATGATCTGAATAAATATGAAAATGATATAGTGTCTAAATCATGGTCGGTTTATTAAATTAGTTCGAAATAGACACTGTTTCATTGTTATCATTGTGAATAAATTTACTTTATCCGATGAAATATCTACTATCAGTTTCCTCTCTCACATAATCGATATTCACTATCTTCCTTTGTTCTTTTTTGTTCCACACTTTGGTTACTCCACGCTGCCTCTCCTCCCCTCGTCTTCAATCCCCCTAAAATTATCGCTCCAATAATCCACACTACCCTTCCATCTCACCTCACTCAGTCCTGCTGTCACTCTTTCCTCTCTCCATTTTAGGTTTAAAATTTCCTTACTTCTCAGTCCTCGTGATCGTCCTAATATTCCGCTTCCATATCGTATTCATTTTCATCTTCTTTTTTCACTAGTCATTCATCTACATTTATACGATTTCGCAAGGATTTAAAGAGATGACAACCCATTAAGCCGTATCTCTCCCGTAGACAGGCTGGACACCTACCCTAGTGGACGGAATTCCAAAGTTTCCAAGAGTCATTTTCCGTTTTTCGTCCATAATCCTGATCACGGAAAAGAAAATATTGAGTTTGTTTCCCGCAACCTTGCTCAAAAGTGTTTTTAACTTGACACCATCAGTTTATGGTCTCAAATGTGGATCAAACACCTTTGCAATCGCCTTACTACGGAACAGACGCTGCGTGGTCCACCTTTCGCCTGTCTCCTCTCCTTAGATGTGCCCGGAACGTGTTGCCCTACAGAAACAGGCATTAATGCTCCAGTTACTACCGCTCTAAGGTAACCCTTACGCATAATTATTTCCGCCACATTAAATTAGGAGTCTCTCGGGAATACTTGAATATATGAGAGGCATAAATCACTTCGGAAAGTTGTATACGATCAGTATCAGAGTATTTTAAGCGTGGCATCATTGGTTAAAAATATTTTTTGTGTTAAGGTTTATGTAATGACCACTTCTAACAGTGCCTATTCCTTCACCTCTTAAGAATAATTTGTAGGAATACGCATACCACATTTATGCACAACTCCACCACGACCGTATTGACCGTTCGCAAATGTCCTTGCAATAGTACAAGGACGTTTGTCTATCCCTAATGGAAAACCTCTCTAAGCTACGTGTCCTTCTAAAGATGAAGAATGTTGATCAGAGGTTCCTCATATAATGAGATTCCTTAGAGAGCCATTAACCTATGCCTTTTTCACAAACTATTTCAAATATAAGTTTTGTTTTCTTGCCTTAAACCGAAATTTTAAAGTAGTTACAGCATAAGCAACACATTTAAGACCCTGAGGGTCTTATACTAGGCTGGCACTTAGTAATTACTTCTCAAATTATTATTTTTGGCTATCTTGAAGTCATTTCTGACTCAAAAACTTCGCTTCCGTTTTGATGGCTTACAAGATTAGCACGATCTCCTTCGTAATGACAACGTTGAAATTTTATCCGGCGACTGGTGTATTCCCGCTGTCACGTTGGAACATATCCGATAAACCATTTTTCTTCTCGTTATACTCGAGGAGTAAGACATTAATGTGCAAGTATTTTCGCTACAGACTTCCGTTCATATCACTCGGCCGTCCCACTTTCCTCAAAGATTAGCTCAAGATTGAAAATCATCATTACGGGAACCAAAGGAGGCATTTCTTTGTGGTAGATTTCGAAGCGCAATCCGCTGCGGGAAATCTCGCTCTTTAAAAGATCTATAACGGCATTCATTCCCTTTGACTCCGGAGAGGGACACGCCGATACTTACGACCATACGCACGATGTCATTAGAATTCTTCCAGCGATCCGAACCATCCGACCGTGACACCTGTTCCAGTTTCCGACTCCTTCCATTGCTATCACGGGAGGGGGTTCGTGGGGCGGGTTTGGTTATTTCC
>WURS02461030.1:0-13585 GCA_011762765.2 Rhinocypha anisoptera | reverse complement strand
CGCGCACGCGGGGGCGACAGCGGCGGGGGGGCGGGGGGCGCGGGGGCGGGGCGCGGGGGGGGGGGTGTGGGGGGGGCACTTCGCCTAGAGATTCCCTCCCGTAAATATCAAGGTTAATTTTGAATTGATTTCAAATGGAAAAAGTGTTTGAAAGATGGACGAGGAGCGTGCTTATCATTGATTTTGCGAGTCACAAATTCGAAGGTGTACATTTGTTTCGTTCCTTTTGATTACGGGAGCTTGCTCATAATCAACGACAGCAAGTTTTTTTAGAGAAAATTTCCAGTAGGATTGAGAATCGATGAATATTAATTCATCATTGCTTAAATTTTTGCTTTTTACTTTTACTCAAGCTTACAGAAGTGCCACCCAATTAGGCAAGGTTTCCTGTCAGACGAAATGCGGAGGCCACTTGAATAAAGGTCGTGCGTAAATACGTATGGATAGAATTGCTGGATGTTGGCAAAAATAAAAGAGTACATCAAGTGTCTAGTAGTCTACCGAAACACACATTTCGCATTTTTTACGTTAAGTGAAAGAAATGCATTCGATATTTAAGAGATATACAAACACTAAGGATATTTCTTTCAAATGGGATTCATTTATTAAATTTTGTAGGTTACTAGCATAAGCGAATCTTGAAAAATACGGTGGTATTACTGTATTTCATCTCCTCCATGCTTTTCAGCTACATTTAGGCTTACATATTCCACTACAACTGTGCTTTCAGCAATGTAATTTATAAACCAGTATAACTTACATGCATTGCATATTTCCACAAATTAATCTGGAAGTCCACCAAGTTAGGGCCTCCCCAGTGGATGTAATTTCTTTTATCTGAGGAGCGGAATGAAATTTTCTGAAACATTTTATTGGTTTATCTTTCATCAGGTATGTGCAGACGAACGCTTAAAATTCTTTTGTTTCAGTATCCATCAATAGCGTAAGCTGACCCTTAGATTTTTGCGAAATTATCGTATAGCCATCGATCGGAAGACCGAACGCCGCCTATAACCCTCTGCTATATTCAAGCAGGCGTTGCACATTTCCAGGCTTCGACGCAAAGGTACGATGAGGCTCACTTCCTCCATTAATTGATTTTTCTGCATCCCATCGAATTCACTCCGATTTCCGTAGGTGATTCTTCGTTCCTCACGCATTCCTTTTCTTTGTTCCTTAATTTCGTTGGGGGTCACACCCGTTATTCACTCTGCCCCGAAACCCCAGGAACCTCGACGCGTATTATTTTCCTCAGCTCCGGGGATTGCTTCGAGGGATCGACCTTCGGAAGCCTAAAGCGTCCTCTCTCTCTCCTTTGCCGCCTTAACAGATCTCCCGACTCCGCGCCTCGGTCATCATTTCGGTCCGAGTGCTCGTATCCCTTTAGAGTGATTATTATCGTCGCTGTTTAGTCCCTCGCGGCGGACAGCCCTCCTCCTCGGATCGGCCCCATCATCCCGTCCCTCCCAACGCGCGTGGACTCAAGTACTCCCGCTGACTCTGCGCTTTTCACGTGACCGAGGCGCGCACGGCCAACCGTTTTGAATGGGCGGGCGGGTATCCATCCGTACGCGCGCGTGTGTGTATGTATGTTCGCGTATACCGCTCCGGGCGCCGCCGAAGACCGAACGTTTAACACATCGAATTACCCTCTCACGGTGATTGTTCCACGCGCGAGTGTATGACGGTTTTCGTGATTAAATCGTAATGACGGAACGGTGGGGATTGCTGGCGCGGCGGGATGATGATTCGACATTATTCCTCGGTCGAATGGCCAATTATTTTCGCCTTCCAGAAAGACGCTCTTGACCTGGTAATGTGTTTTCTCAACGGTGGGAAGCAGAAGGTTTGCACGGAAGGTCAACGCAATATTTTCTTTAAAATTATCATAGGCATTCACTCTGATCCTCATTTTTTTCCATAAACATATTGTTTTTGACCTCACTGCCTAAATGTTGTAATCAGATGATAAATGGATATTTGACTACGTGGATAAACTTTAAGTCGTAGAGATTCGAAGTGCTGCGAATATATTACGCTCAGAATGAACTGAATATACTGATTTCAAAAAACAATCAACGGATAGGCGCATTGGTCGAACCAGTTGTTATTATGTCAGCCCTATAATTTTCAATACGCGAAGAAGGAATCAAATGCTCTTTCCAAAGAAATAATTATCTTGACCTAACGGTCATCCTTCAGTCATTTTCTAAAAAAATGTCCTTGAATTTATATTTATCGGTAATGACCCATAATTATTATTCCATCAGTCAGTGACGAAATAATAATTTCCTAGTTAAGAAGGGTAAAAGTATTTAGAGCTCAGAAATGGATTATTAATACTTTTATGACTAATCGTGTAAAATAATTAATGCCGATGAAATAATTAAAGAATATGGTGCCCAATAACCTGTTGAATAATGTCATAAGGATTAATTTTTCTGAATTTTCATTTCTATCGTCAAAAATTATTTAAAATGTAGGAGTGAAACAAATCATTTTATCTCGAAAACCAAGAATATGGAAAAATTAGTTGAAACTTATAAATTAGCATAGTTTCAATGGCAACATCCAGAGAAATTATTATTGGTTTAAAAGAAACTAACTTTTAAAATTATCGTGGTGTTCTTTCAAGCCTGTACACGGTAGTTTAGATTCTGGTCAGCAGTAATATCAGACCCTTCCGGAAGGGTAAATAAGGATGGAAGTATGAGGAGTGGAAGGATTGTTGAAGTTCAGAAGAGTCTCCAAAAATATGTTTCAACTAGGTATTAATTGTAGCTAGGTAATATTACATTTCTATATTCTATATTTTCAAGCATAATTATGTGGAAATCCATTTCTGAGAAAAAGGAATAACGTACTACGTATTTTTCCTCTAAGATTTTTATTCTGGTACGACTAGTTTCAACGCTACAGCGTTCAACTTTATGTGACCTGAAGATGACGCCGTAGCGTTGAAACTAGTCGTACCAGATTTTAAAAAAATCTTAGTAGAAAAATGCGCAGTACGTTATTCCTTTTTCCCATTACATTTCTAACTTTACTATAATCGTTTCCAGGGTGTTGTTTCAATCAGACAAGCACTAATATCGGGGTCTTTAGTCCGAAATGAAAGATATGCAAGATTAAGAATCCACAACGAAGTGTTTTCACAAGAGAAGAGCCAACTGGCAACTAATTTCTCCTCTGATGAGCCTCCAAAATATATTTTATCTAATAGTTAGTTTAAACTACAAAACCAGTACCTCAGAATCGTTTCTCGTTTCCAAAGTGCTGAATACAGTCATAAAAAATTAATTTTAGACTATGGTTATGAATGGTAAGATAGGAGTTAGTAATAGATCTGACTTAAATCGGAGTAGGATACTGTCTCAGGCTTAAATATGTGGAATGTCTCCTCATTTCAAGGAATGGGTCAAAAGAAACTCTGCAATTCCACTGTTCACAATTTACTATAACTTATATAATTTATTATATAGGTATCTATTATATGGTTTCTCGAAGTCGTGGTAGCCCAGTGGGTAGAGTGCTTGGCTACTGACCGGGGGACCCGGGTTCGACCTCCGGTAACCTCCAGCTAAACCCAAGCTGAGTGATTTTTCAGGTACCACATCTTCGTGGGAAACCACAGGCGGCACAGGGAAAGGAGCTGGTCCCTCTACTCTGATGTGTGTGAATTTCCACAAGTCTTAGTGGGCTTAGTACTAGGTGAGCCATACCCTCACTTAACATACCAACCTTCGGGTTGAACACTGTGGTTATTCGTATCTATCGAGAGAGAATAAAAACCCTTCTGGAACATTTCCTTGATCCTATTTGCCTCTGAAAACAATTTTGTACACACTTAATAATCAATTTTACATCGCGTATGAATGAGGAATTATAGGGATTTGACAGTGGAAAGACTAGTGATGACACAGGATAATTGTGAAGTGATAGAAACTTATGAAGGAAAATAGACTTTTGAAAGGAAATTAGCAGCTAAAGGATCGTTTTTTGTATCTACATCTAAATTTTATCTTTTACACTTTCATACACCTATTTGTAGAGTCCCATACTACCATCCTGTTCTCAATTCAGAGGCAAGTATCAATATCAAACCACCCATCTTAACCTACCACAAGATTCAATGCCCAGTTTCACTTTTTCTCTCTCAACATAGAAGTCAAATAGGCTTGCCCTAATGACTAAAAATTGACTTGGTTGAAGAGCTTGTGCACATTGATGAAGCTTAGAGGAGAAGCATCAGCATCTTCTCCTGGTATTAACCTTTATAAGAGAGATAGATCGCCTGAAACCTGACACTATCCCTTAGTGTCACCTGTTAAGGCTTTATCACCAGTGATGAGATTGTACTAGTGATGGTAACACAACATAAACCTACCAAAAGACATTTGGAAACCTCCTTAATTATTTTTTCTGAGAGAGCATCATGGTCCAATCAAACAACCCTTTGCCAATAATAATTACATCTTATGAAATGCCCAAAATGGCCTTTTTAATTTCTTATTACACAAAACTTAGCTGCTGTTTGTGCAATACTAAAAACATTATCATCTATGACAAGTTTTACAATTGTGGAATTATTTAGTCACAATGATATCAAACTCTTGTGTTTCTCTTGCTTCTTTCAGACATTTTCAGGACCTCAATTTTATGTTGAGAAAGGAATCGCATCCTTATAAGAGATACAGTTGGACTCTGCAAATAATTCTTCCCCATTCTAAATTCTAAAGTAAATGAATTCACACTGACTATAGAGACTAAAAAATGTAGCAGATAAAAGCTTAGTTGGGAGTGTGAGCAGTAAAAAGGGCAAACAGATTAACTACCAGACATGAATTAATGTATGTACTAACTATATTTCATGTTAACTGTGGGCACAAGACACACAATTTGGATTATGTATTTCAAGGGTGAGTTATGGGGTGCTTGATGATAAATTACTCAATGTCCCAGGGGACATAGAAATGGACCAATATGTTTAAAATATTAATTGTATGCTCACTGAAAATGTTTATGTGAAAATCAATACTCAGAGCTATTGTAAATTAGAAATAATTAATTAAATATACTTAAATATTTCCCCAACCATACTTTTCTCAACCATGAGATTTTTCAGGAAGAGAAAAGGATAGGGGGCAGCAGTGGATACAGCTAATCAACACTAATTTCAGATTTAAGAATGCACTTATCAAATAAAAGCTAGAATTTATTTCAAAAGTTGGGATTGAATGTTAGAATTAAAAAAAACATAAGCCATCTAAAGATGAATATTATTAATACAAAAATGTCACCTTCCATTTCGACTTATGATGTCTAATAATGTACGTGTAATAATTTGAAACAATTCAATAATATTTTATCCATGGACATTCATCCATTTTTTTCTCTCGTTCTGCTTAATGTTACAATGGATCAATTATGTAACTAAAGATTTCACACATGATTAAGAAAAGCAGAACAGAAAAATAAATGTATTTAGCTTACACAAAACTTAGCTCATCAAGCCAAAATGTTACTTATCAACTAAATGAATGATCTATGTCAATACAGAGTTTACCCTAGAATGAATTTTTTAAATTTATTCATTAGGTGTATGAGTAGCCACACAGGTAGACAAAAAATTAATAATAAAATAAGTAGATCTGAAATCAATGCATTTCTATTTTATGTAATCATGATAATAGACTTCTTTATCATTATCTGGATTACCGATATTTAATTTATTTTTTTATATCCACATTTTCATGTAAAAACAATATGGAGTTTATCAAAGGGTAAGCAATTTAATAGTAAAAATATGCATAATTAATAGATACTATAACATTAAATATAACTATATAAAACCATATAATATTTCAGAGAATTTTGATGCATAGTAAAAATAACAATCATTAATTTTTAAAAAGAGGTTTTCAAATAGTTTGTATATTTCCACAATAAAAATAATACAATTCACATCTGGTTTGGCTTATTATCATTATGGCTGGGTTGTGAAAGCTTATATGTATTAGACTTAATGGAGAGGTAGGGCAGGCCATATGGGAGGTCCACTGGTATGAAAGGTGTGTGATTGAGTAGGGAAGGGGGGAGTAGGATGTCATTGAGAGGGGTGATGTGGACAGGAACAGTGGGGAGCAGTTTATGTGAATTGTTCATTGATCAATGTGAGATAAGGGTCAAAGTTATATTGGAGGATTTCAAATTTTTCTGAAATGCCCAGTTATTTCCTCTTGTAAGGCAATACAAATGGGATAAATGTGGAGGGTAGTTATTGGTATAGAGGTGTTTGGCAAATAGGGGCTATGAGCACCAGACAAGAAGGCTTTTTGATGTTCTTTTATTCTTAATTTGAAATTGCAACCATTTTGTTCTAAGTAAATGGCACTGTAGCCTTGGCAGCGAAGTTTGTATACACCCGATTTGGACTTCTTCCTCGTTTTTAATAAGTATTATTGCAAAAATTAGTCTCTAGGGTGCTCATATTGTAAATTTCTGTCCGATACAGTCCTTTGTGAGTAGGTTAATGAAACCAGCCATGAACAGTATTGTGGAGATACACAAAATAAGTATTTGAAATGAATAAAGTGCTTGAAAACAAACCATGGAATTCTATCAAGTGACATCTTCCTCAATGAATTTTAACCATTAATTTCATCCGTCTTAAAATATGGTAATTTATTACCATATATAGAAGCCAGATAATAGTAGTACAAAGCAATTATATTATAATAATAAAAGATTTCCCAGTATGGATGAGCAACATTATAAAATATTTTTAAAATTAGATCTTGGACCTCTTCTTTAGAAATGACACCTTTCTCATAACTATCCTGAAAATAAGAATAGTAACTGCAAGAGATGAATATTAATTGCCATGAGATCTGACATCATAAATCGACAGTTTGGACAAGAACCTTATGATCAGATGAAAACATTTTGCAAAATCCGTACATTACAAATCGTATAATTTAGGGGCAGAACGTCTAATAAATACAATCACACTAACACATCCAAAACACAAAAATCAAAATAAATAATCCCTACTCCGCTCCTCCGTAGGATATATGCATCACCACAGCATTTCTGTCAGTATATCAGTTTTTGCTTTAAGCATCATGCACTTTTGTCAAAATATAAGATTCCCACTACATACACAACAGTTCTATGTTCATTCCATGGGTTTGTCTTTGCACTACTTCAATGACAACGAGAATATTTAATAAGGTACAAGAAATATCAAAGATTTCTACAGCAATTAAACCTGGGTTAACATAGAGAAACCCATAAAAGTCTAAGGCAATTTCTAAAATGATGTGTTAAATAATAATGGAACAGTAGAGAGCTACAAGAGATTACCTAGAATGGTCACAGGCCTGAAGACACTATATTTAATTAGTTTTTAAACTTCAAGGTTTATGGACCTCAATCGAGCATAGTTGCACTTTCATGGTTTTTTTCAACTAAAAAATTTTATGTGGATCACTTGTACACACATATCCTGCACAAGTTATAGACACCAATGATTTTTATTGGAAGCACCTATAACTTATTCAGCACTGTGCAACCATTGAAACTATAAGCCAGAAACCAACCATCTTCTCAATAGTTACTTTTAAAAATTTTTACCTATCAATATCTTATAAAGGGTATAAATGTATTTCCAAGGAATTATAATTGTGTATGTTGGTTTTTTTCTATTTGACAACTGTTTCTCGCTCAGTCCTGGAGGCATCTTCAGCGTGAAGTGATATGTTACAGTTTGGTCACCGATAATGTATTTGTATTGTTGGGTGGCCTAAAGAGCCCTGATTGCCTACCTCTTGGTACATTCGAGGAGGGCCTGATGCAACTATAAGTCAATCAAGCCTCTCTATGCCAGCCAACATTAAAATAGTGACCAAACTGTAACAGAATACATCACTTAGCCAGATTATTATTTAAATGAAACCTAGGTTGAATATTTCAACTGTGAGTAATCTTACAGTGAGGTTGTATAACTCATGACAATGGATAAAAATATAGAGCAGTATTAATTATGAGTAGTATATGAACTGAGAAATGTCAACTCCATGATGCTGTAAATTTTATGTTAGGATCTAATGACTATATGACATTCACATTTCAATACAAAAGAGCCACCATAAATTAGAGAGTGATAAAGCAAGTTGCAGCATCATACTTACGTAATATCTTCTTTCGCTGAAATGGGACAACAAATAGTTGGACAGCAAGGGCAGCAACAACTCCCACAACAAGGCTGGCAACAAGAGCTCCCCACCATGGTATGTTATCCAAGTGCAACACTGCAAAGGAAGAGTCGAAATTAAATAAAACCAAATTGCATACGAATTTACAATCATCCAAAGTCTTATTCAGTAACTAGAGTGACTACCAGTCACTCCGTGATATATTCTGGAAATAACTTCAGCGATCCTATCACTATGGTCCTGCCACTGGTAAGAATGAAGTCTCTCATGCCAGAGTCGATTACATAGTACACACGTAAAAGGATATCAGTTGGAGTTTGCTTCCAGTGAGCTTGTAATTACATTTTTATCAACTGATATGAGATGAGATACAATGTCTGCACATAATTTTTCAGCTGTAAAATGTTCAGATGTATTTAATTTCAATTATTTCAATGTTGCATTCAATTTTTGCATGACTCTTACGAGTAACAGTTAAAAAGCTAATAAAGATCTTTATTTGCAGTGGAGTGTCCACATCCTGCCAGGGAACCAGTAAAAATATCGGCCAAAGACATGTCCAAGGAACAAGAATGGTGCACAATATAATGTCGTTTCCCATCACTGAGCAAGCCCGTGGAGTGTACTCTTTTGACTGCTTTTGTCAGCAGGCGGGATGGAAAATAAAACACAAAGCTAGAGCTCTCTTACACTTGGGTCCATCGTGGATGACGGAGAACACGTTCACCATGATGGTGGCACTGTAGAAGAGCGGCAGGGAATGCAAACCGGAGACCATTGGGTTTGGCGCCAGCAGGATGAAGCGACGGATGAGAATGTAAATCCCGACGGACACTATCCAAGACATGACCGGTGAGACAAACCATGATGCCACTGTCCATGATGAGAAATGAAAGGAGTGTTGGAATTTTGTATATAGTTACATCTTTCTCCACATTGTATGTCAAAAAAATTCCATCAATTGTGCTCTTTTCTCAAAGATCAACCAAAAACAGAATTATATAAACTAATATGTAATAAGTAAATCTAATGTGTTTGGTATTTACAATATTACAAACATTTTATACCATGATGGTGTTGGCTCTTATTACAAGCCAATTTAGGTTAATTGTAACTGTAACAGTCATACAAACATTTTGTGAATTAAGATAAAGTTGATGAAACTTGAACTAAAATGGAATTTTACTATGCCTGTACCTAAACTGGTAAACGTCAGTATCTAGATTATGCAATCCAATTGAAGTCAAGGATTTTGCTTATGGTTTTAAGACAATCTTCCTTTCATTTGCGAGTCTGGGGAAAATCCTCTTAGATTTGAGAACATGCAGTGTAGAAAACTGAAAGACTTTTCACTAAATGCATTGCATACTCTTGGAACTAACCGATTGTGAGAAGTTTGCTCCAACCAACCCCCTCCGTCCCTTTGGCAACCAAGGAGAAGCCCACAGTGGCACCCACAATGCTGTGAGTGCCACTAATGGGAAGTTTCAGGAATGTGGCCACAATCAGCCAGATGGCACTGCCGGCTGCAAAAACGTGGAAAAGAAAAAAGAAAAAGTATGAGCGTCATTCCCTTGATTAAAAAAGCATGCACCTGTGTTGGAAATATTCAAGTGACTTGCATGTTGGGTGTGTATTCATACAATTCATCATTTTTATTGTTTAATTTGCAAATTCATGTTTTGGAAAGAAAATTAAGCATAGGCAATCCAACCAGGAAAAAGAAAATAATATCACCATAGAGAACTGTGGTATCCATCCACTTCCCTTATTTTCACATTCATTATATTAAATTTGTCAGGAATAGGATAGATCATACAACGTTGGATACGATGGATACACATTTTTGTATTTACTGAAATGCTTGGAGCTGGGAATAATTAAGTAGACGTCAGACAAACTCACTCAAAGCAGACAGGCATCCCAGCATCAGCTCTTTCTCAGAGCCGTCGTACAGTTTGGTGTCAAAGATGCCTTTCCTCATTGTATCGGACACCTTGTAACCTATTGGAAATATAGAACAGACCATATTTCAATTTGTATAAGTAAATGTAACTTTTATTAAAAAATTAAACCATGCACGGATAATAACACTGAAAATTCACTGAAAGCTTTACCAATCTATACAAGTGAATTTATCAGGAACAGTTGATGGTTGAACGATGAATTAATTGAGGTGTTGTTCAAACTAACTCAGAAAAATATATTGAAGCGAAACAAATGCTCGCTTTATGTTTCAAAAAAAGGTTTTTGAAAGATGTGAAAAATAATGTCTCAGTGAAAACATAAAATGTAAACCACAATCAACATATGTTTGGAAAATGTATTTCTACAGAATTATTTCATGGATGAATGTAAAACTGTCAAAAAAAGTAATGAGCACGTGAAAAATATTAACAAGGTACATATTAATTAACTAACGTGAATAATTTGGCATGATGAAAGAAAAGTGCTATCCTTTATAAGTTTCTCCCATGTCAAAGCTCCCCTCCCCAAATCATGAGGCAGTTCTTATAAAAAATGTACAATCACTCCTCACAAAACAAATAACTGCCACCCATAAACATGCTTATACCAAGTTCACCACTTACAGTAATCAACTTAATTAGGAAAAACTCACTATTAACCACAGTAAGTTTCTCATTCACTGTTGGAGTACAATTTGAATTAGTCCGCCAAGTCATTCAAAGCTTTAGACCATGTATTGTGACAATTGCTGTGTATTTTATTTCAATGGAACAAACTCCATGATGGCCTCATTTAAGTCTGATTCCTTATCCACAGAATGTGATCATCTACAGATTATATTATGTTATCAAGTTTTTTCCTAAAATCCATGTACCATTCGATATCCATACAAACTTAGCAGGATATTTAGTTTACATGACTACAAAACACTTTCTTTGTTTACTATTTTAATTAAAATAACTGAATTTTATTTTTTACTGAAATGACTTTCATTTTCAAAGATAAGTCAGTAAACATGCATGAAAAGGTTAGGAGAAAGTGGATTGAGAGATCTTATGACTTTAATATCACATAGAAAGCTTTTATGTTCCAAAATGATCTCAAAAGAAGCCATTAACGTGAAAGATGAATAAGGAGAAATTCCTAAAGAATTGAGTTTACACATATTTGAAAGGTTACTTAGCAACTGCTTCAAGTTATAAAGAATAGATGACTGAAAAAACATTTACCGTTTCTTATTCCGACTACCAACTCTTTGAAAGAGACAGCTTGAAGTGGGGGATGAAGAATGTACTGAATCCTTCAAACCAAATTGTATTGCTAAGAACGTTTCAACGTTCCGAGGGAAAGAGACATCAAGCCAAGCCCTAAGACTAGAGCTTCAACATCCATGTAACAATTAAGGGGCATGGGACAACTAAAAGGATTAGTTTTAACCTTTTGGGAGCAAAAAATGAAGCAGGTATGCGGAAAGTCCTCGGCCACGCGCTGCTAAAGAGGAAAGAAGGTGCCTCACCTATGAGGATGGCTCCGGCGATTTCGAAGACCGTCGCCAGGAAGCAGGCCTGTCGCACGGTCAAGACGCGCGACCCGACCGAGGTGCCGAAAGAGTTGGCGACGTCGTTGGCGCCGATGCCGAAGGCGAGCACGAAAGCGACAATGAAGCCCACGATGACGAGCCACAACACTTCCGGCGCGAACGGATCCATCGTCGATCGTCTTTTGTTTTTCGCGCGAAGGGAATTTGCGCTAACGCAGTCGCGTCCCCTGACCGATGACGGAGCCGAAGGCGGATTTCGACAGCGAGGAGGGCACGCCGAAAGGGAAGAACCCCGTCGCCGGAATCGCTCTGGGGGCGGCGGCTGCTCGGGGCGTCAAAAGTCACCGAAAACACGCTATCTAGCTCGTCCCTTCCCCCCCCCCCTTTAACCTCAACCCCGCAGAGAAGAAGCCCCGCGGACTATTAGAGGAGTTCCTTCACTCCGCACCCCGAAAAACAAAGATATATCACCCGCGCGCCTTCGAACCAATATCACAGAACACGGGGGGGGGGCTCACCTCACGGGATAACGAGCGCAGTGAAAATAAAAGACGGCGCCTGCTCGCGCAACCCAAAGGGTCAGTGTGTGCAGAGGAGAGGCCGCGCACCTTATTATGGATCACGCGTGTGAGAATAAATTACGAAAAATAAATTACAGGATCGCTTATCACTAAAATTATTTCCTTCGACCTTATCACCACTCCCCTTCGATTCTCTTTTCAGTCAACCGTCTTCAGTCACAGTTCCTCTCTCCTTCTTCCTCTGTATTCTTCAGTTGCTGGTGATCGCATTCACCGTTAACTGGAGTGGATTCAGAGCACCTTGGCTGGATTGACGAGGAGGAGAGCAAACAAACCGCTTCTCCCTCAAACAATAGCAGCGAATCGCACTTCGAATCCAAATCGGATAACATTCACCACCACCACACACTCTCTCTCTCGTGTTTCCTGGGCTCGCAAATTTTATTTTCGACAAGCAAAATAAAGACCGCCAGCATCCGATTATCATTCACCCGGGACAATAAATTTTCTATCCTCACCGGAGGAGAGAACTCTTCGCTTTGCTTTCTGTTTACGGATGGATGATACAATCTACCGCTCGAACTCCATCAGCCGCCACTACTAAAGCGAAGAGTGGACCCTCTGACCTCAAAAAATAAAATAAATCCGGAGGGCAAATCGAAACTCTACCCGAGCGCAAGAGGGTGAGTGGCGGGGCGAGATTAAAAGCGAACAACTGTCCCCGTAGCCAGGGAGAGAGAGAGAGAGAGTCACAGACGGACACAAACGCACAACAACTCACACTCCGAAATCCCCGTCGGTCGCAGACAGACTTCAACAACAACGCGGGGAGTCGACCCGGCAAAACTTATTTATCATAACAGCGGGACAATAATGAAAGTAGCACAAGATGCCCTAATAGCGTTGGCTCGGCACAACGGAAAAAAGGATGAAGAGGGGCACAGTCGGTGGGCCGCTCTTCGGAGAGGGGGGGGCGATCGGTTGGTCCTCTTCTTTGGACCAAGACCCGGAGGCGAGAGAGAGAGAGAGAGAGAGAGCGGAGGAGGAGGACGGCGGCGTCCGTCGGCCAATCAGTGACCGGTCATCGGGTGTCTGCCGCGGCGACGGCGGAGGACTCGCTGCTCCTCATCCACCGGTGGCCGACGGGGGGGCGGCCGCCGGACGATTTCCTCTTCTTCCTCCGGGGGTAGCAAGGTGTCGCCGCCGACGGCGGGCCGCACCCGATCATGAGAGCGGACAGAGTGGAGAGAGATCCTTCTTCCGCTCTGGCGGGATCCACACGCGCACACCCCCTTGTTTTCTCTTCGGGGGTCACCGCGAGGGTATCGGAGAAAGAAAGA
>WURS02461019.1:0-13585 GCA_011762765.2 Rhinocypha anisoptera | reverse complement strand
GTGTGTAGAGTTACAAGGAGACTATGTTGAAAAATAAAAAAAAATTTCAGAAAAAATGTCTTGTATCTTTGTTGGGTTGGAAACTTTTCAGTCCACCCTCGTAAGTATGCGAAAGTTGAAGTGACATCATGACAATGGTCATTACTTTCTATAATCAGGAAGGTGTTGCAAGCTACAAATAAGTTACAAAAGGTCACATAATGGACAAGGAGTATTACTCAAAAGTTCTTAAAAGGTTCAAATAGATACTGAGGATGATGCACAGAGGATGAGTCACATTTTGGGAAAGAAGAAACTGGCCAGCACATCAAGATAATGCTCATCTCATCTGATTAAAGGTCTCTTGACTAGACATGGCAATATTCAACTTACACATACCATCAACATATAGTTGTTTTATTTTGGTTTATTTAACTCAGCTTAAAAACTATTGAAATACTAAGGACTTGATGCTGTGGAGACAATAAAACAAAATGTAATGGGTGATCTGCTTGCAATAAAAAATGACTTCTAGGACCTCTTATGGAATTGGGTGGACTGCTAGGTCATTAAACATGACTGCTTTGAAGGAAATATCACTTGCTTTACTCTGGAGCTCTCTGTTGCAATAGACTGAGTATTGTAGCAAATTTTAGTTAGAGGCTACATAGGAATAGAGATCAAGAGTCTTATTTCCATTTCAAAACTTTAGCCAACAGAAAACATTCAAAAAGGATTAAAATAGACACAGATAAATACATTTATGTATGGATCACTTTTTATTAAAAATAATTAAAGTTTAGCCTCAATGTTATATAATATATTGTACTGCATAGTTATGGCCTGGTCCCTACATTGTGCTTGTACTTTTATAAGAACCTAATGAAATATTTTATATCAACTCATACAGCACAAAAATATTGATTTCTCTAAGTTAATTCTTTAAAAAAAGTGAGTTTTCTTGGGGTTCCCAAATTTTTCCTTTGAGAAGTTTATAAGCTTAAAAATTGATACCGCTTATGGGGCTTGGTTATTTAAATGTCAGCAGATCACAAGAGTATGGCATATTCATAAAAATATATTATGATAAACTCTTTTGACAGAAATCAGAGTTCAACAGAATTTTAAGGAACCATGGTTAATCACTATCAAATGACCAAAAACTTTAAAACAATACTAAACATCATGAGAAATGTGAAATAATGCTCTAAAAAAAATTAGGAGTTTGTTAAATGGTCTAAGAAGCTGCCACAATTGCCTGTATTTTGCTAGTAATAACCTAATACAATTGAATGAAACTTTTATAGAAAGGAGCTCAGAAGGAATTGATTAAACTGACCTCATAATCAGCTTCTAGTTTGTGGACAATTTGGGTGAGTTGAACTTTTCCATTCACAACTCCATCTGGGAAGGCCTCGCGAAGGTCACAGAAGAATATAAGGTTATCTCTGCAGTCTCTTTGGGGTGTGACAATTAGGTAGTTACCACAGTCACTCACTTCTGCTCCTCTGTCATAAAACGATGATGAGATTATTTAATGAAAGTTCTCTTTTCCTTTTGTGTTATAAAAAGTAAAATTCCATTAAATACAGTCCTAAGTACAATCCAAAATAAAGCTTTATAGGAAAGTATTCTGGTTTTCTACGACTAAAAACAGCACTAATAAAAAATAACAAACACAAAAAGATTCCTTTCAATAACTGAATATATAAGTTTTAATCTGGTAACACAGCAAAAACATAGAAATGTTATCATTAAATGCTTAACTAAAAACTTCCTGACTCTCTAAGTTTCACAATGCATAAAAATGAAACAGTTGATTAAAAGTCATCTCTTATATAATAATGAAGAAACATTATTTTAAGAGATTTCTAAAATAAACTTACATTCGCCATAGGGGTTCTTCAGGAAATTCAACTACTAAGACATCCTCTGATTGAGGTGTGCCAACACGATGGTAATAAAGTTTTTGATGCTGATTACTTAAGGTTTCAGACCCATCAGTTTTCCCAAGTTGATCTGGATACCTCTGTCATAAAGAAAAAATAAAATATGGCAAACTATTCTAGAATTCTTATGAAACAACATATGAAAGAACTGGTGATATATAAAAAAATTAAGATTAACTGATAATTTTAACATTATGTTACAATGAATTATTGGGACATTAAATTTTCATGGTTTCAAGATTTATCATAAATTTAAGACACAATGAAAATAGGAAAAAATGAAATATTGAACAATTACCTTTAGAGAAAATGATGGCTCGCAGATAACTTCAAATGCGATTAATGTTCTTTATCCTCAACTTAGACAAGTAGACATCAAAAGAACAAGATTTTGTAAAATTATATTTAAAATAAGACCCATTTAAGAAGACTAGAGTATTTTTACAACTTTCATTACCAAGAGAGGACCACCATAATATTCTGAAATTTGTAACATATGAATTTCACAAGAACTGAAACACCACCGAATGAAATGGTGAAACAGAACATGGCTCATATTCTCTTGAGCTTAGGAAATATCTTCAAATGAAAAACATAACATCAGCAGTAGCCAATGCTACTAAAGGCTGAAATAATTTAAGAGGTTTACTTTGTATAGAGTATTTTTATCTCAATCTCTCTCTGGTATTGCAGTAAGTTCCTTTCAGAGAGATTTGAAGACAGTGAAGGACTTGTTGACAGTGAAAGTCAGTGTTGTTTATATTCTTTGCTAGAGAGTATTATATTCTTTATAACTCTGAGCTAGAGAGCTCACAGTGAAATAGCAAGGCACATCTATTTCTATAATTCATTGAATTAATATTTTGAACACATTGTCAATATCTTTTGTCTTATCGACATGTGAAATTTACAAGGTCTAAGCCTTCTTGAATGATACTTAGATTATTATCCGAGGTAACATAGTGAAATGCATGACTTTGACTCTGCAGACATTACATACAATAAAATTCTAGAAGATATCAATTATCAGCATTATTAGCTAGTCGATAACGAAAATAAAAATGCTTAAATCCACTCACAGTGCATACTTCAATTTCAACAGTAATCAATGTATGTTAAACTATGTGTAGCAGTTCACACCAAAACCGGGGAATAAACACACAATTAAATAGTTTATTTTCATCTTCATATATTGGTACTACTCATTCATGTAATTCATTATCAAATAACATGAACTAAGAAAGATAGTGACACAGGCAAAGACAATTTATGTTGAAGGTTACTTGAACTTTGAATGTTAAATTATTATGGGCATCAATTGAAATATTATCATTTAGTACTCTGCATTTAAATTAAAATTGTTAGAGAGGAACTTTATTGGGACTTTCTAACAATTAGCACTGCATCGTTTTACTGATATTTAACCAATAAAGGTTTCTGTAAATAACAACTTGACCTATGTCACAGTGAAAATGACGATGATGAAAACTGCTGCTGGAAAACACCAATGTGAAAACTATGATGACTTATGTGAAAATGCATTAATACCTGGGGGTATACATCAAGTTACAAATGTAATGGTGTCAAGAATATTACTTAAGCCAACTTACACCATAGAATATTCCTTTATGATCATGGGTCCATGTAATTTGTGAAAACTTCACTTTTTCTAAGACTTCTGGATAGTCCTTGCCTGAAAATAATGACGTGGTTTACTGAATCTTTATATTGATTAGATGACAGTGTATGGAAAAAGGCAATTTTTTTTTAACTAACTCTAATTTCATGGATGCTTTATGAATGAACAGTTTCAGAAAACTACCGTTCATAATTACATAAGAAGAAGAGGAAATCCATAGATGCATGATTAAGAAAATAGTATGAATGGGCATTGACATGGATAACCTTTCGAAGATATTAAATAAGTAGCAATTATGAATAGCCATATGACCTTGAACATTAGAATGCAAGAGTCTCAGAAAATTGTAACTGCAACATGAATTTGAATATTCTCTTACCAGTTTCAATGTCACGAAAATTAATCGTGACCCAGTCAGACCCTGATCTACTAAGCCCATAAGCGAGAATACTTCCGTCTTCAGAGAAACGAGTTCTTGAAAGGGCTACTGTTCCATCCTCCGATAGAGCGTTAGCATCGAGAAACACTAGAGCTTCTTCCTCAGGTTGATCAAATGAATTCTGGACATACAGTACACTATAAAAAGGAAAAAAATGTTAAGTGAAATTAGTACTTGAACTTGTTACATAATTATTCTATGAATATTTTCATGTTCAGTTGATAAATGTACCACTACCCATGAAAAATTTATGATCAATGTAAAGGGGTGAATACAAAGTGTTTCATTTTGATCCATCTACACAAATTACCTTTGATTTTGCAATCCAGTGTTCTTGAAAAAGAAATATTTGTCTCCGTGACGATAAGGACAGGAATATTTTGGATAATTCCAAAGTTGACGAAGCCTATTTCGGATATCATCACGGACTGGACAATCATCAAGATACGGCTGTGTGACCATATTTTGTTTATCTACATATTTCTGGGTCTCAGGTGAATCTGGATCTTCCAACCATCTATACGGATCGGCGATCTATAACATATTAAAATATTTAAATTTTCAAGTTGAATGAATTCTACGAGTTGACTTAGGTTATTTTTAAATGATTTATTAAATGGGACACGACGTCAGGAATTTGTTAACGAATATGTCAATTTTGGATCTGATCTTCTACTGACCTTTGTGCCATGGTAATCATCCACAACACTTTCGTCTTTCCTAGCGATTGGGTAATCAAACGTCATTTTTGTGGAATACTGTTGGTGTGATGCTGTGCAGACCTACAGAAAAAGGACAGCTGCATAAAAATGATTGTTTTGGTTGTCACCAACTTAAAATATATAACACTGTCAAGGATGCCACACCTTTAATACTTTTGAATATCTAAAAATATAAAATACTGCACTAAAAGGGCTTGCGTTTCTTGACAGAAATGTTCTAGGTCCTACACTGCAAATATGTACAAGCCTGCCAATCTGTCGGGTTGATCGTAGTCGTCCCAACACATTTGATACCGGAAGTGAACCCATTGTTGCGGCGCATATATCGATAGTTTTACTCTAGTCGGAAGAAAAGGCGTAAAATTTAAAAATCGGTATTTTAAATGACGAAATAAAAATTATGCTAATTTATATTTAAAACAAAATTTATTAAAAGTTATTTTTGAATTATTATATTATTCTTATATCCAGATATCCACCTTCAAATGAGCCAATTTAAACAAATACTAAACGTAACATACGACCAAGAAGACTTTTGTTACAATATTCAATAAATGGTTCATAAGACTTTTTATGAATTAAATCGCATTTTATCCTCCTATATGTTACTAAGTCTTCATAAAAAAACAAAATTCAGCTATGGTTATAGTAGTTGCTTTTTACTTAGTTAAATATAACTACTGCTTCATAATAATGTCTTGTAAAAGTTTTAAATAGCAGAGAAAAACTATATTGGGCGTTTATTGGTAGAATTTCTCCAGTGAGGAATGAAAGAAAGAATAGAAATTCCACGGAAAGATTATATGTTAAAGGATACATTTTGTCGTTTTCAGTTTCCTGTGGAATTCAGAAAGTTTACTCCTTGTCGTTAATTCTCAGTTTTAAATAAATTTGCGTGGTGTAGTATCCCTTCTCAATTATAATCCCTGAAAACAAAAAAATAAGACTATTCATATTTAACATTCATATGCTAGATATTTGGTTTCATAATGCAATTTAGTTTATTTCTTATGGTCGTTTTTCCATGAAAAATAGTTCGATCGAAAGCATTACCTCTATAAAGAATTTTAGAATCGTTACAGTCAAAAGAACATTTCTTTTCTTTCGACTGTGGTACTTCGAGCATATAAGGTACTTATAACGTATACTTTTTATATATATATGCTCAAATCTGTGGTATCTCGGTGCGGTGGTACCTTCTAGTGCCGATCCTTTCCCAACGTACCACAGAGTATTTCCTCTTTAGATTGCACCCAAGCAATTAAGTGCCTTCCCGAGATGGATGATATATGTAGCGTGGATATCCGAGTCTGTTTAGAATGAGCTCTGCAAACTATATGGCGACAATAATGATAAAGAAATACCTAACTCACTGGAAATACATACCAACAACATGCATTAATACGATTTTAAAATGAAACTTTTCGAAATAATTGAGAATTTAAATATAAGAGAATTTTCGTCAGAAAATCTTAACGGAATTTTGAAAAATGATTCTTTATGGACAAATTTTATTATTACATCCTGAGTGGAATTGAAATGGGAGAAGCATGCCGTTTACAGCATTGCGCCTTCAAAATATTTCTAAGGGATGCAATAGATGGCAGCACTCTGAAATCGGCCACCACAGAGAGTTCCATGGCGTTCCGTGGCCTCCCTCCCCCCCCTTAGGACACAATGTGCTCCTTTGGATCCAGCTCCTCTCATCATCACAACGCAGCTGACAGCGGCCGGTATCGGTCGTGTGGCAGTGTGTTCGTCCTGCTCGTGTTTTTTAAATTCGTGAAGTGCCGGTTTTCGTACAAGTGTATCACTTATATTTCATCTTCTAGAACAAGTGTTTTTATTCTGACTCCTTTTATGAACTTTCTAATTTGAGGAAGTTTTTGGCGCATTTTTTTAAAAATAAGGCGCCGTTTGCAAAGTTTCACAGAAATGCTTTTGATTGTGGAATTGCCACACCATCGGTATTACTGAAATACTGTAGTGATCTTTTTGTAGGAATAAATGGTGGACCGTGTATCAAGTGTAAATTAAAGCCGAGGTGAACTTAACTGTGCAAAAAAACCCATATCTTAATAAATATAAGTGTCTACGTCTTAAAACGATTGTGAATAGTTGTTATTGGCCCACATCTGTTCGAACTTATTTGCTGCTGTCCCACTATTTGTGAGAAAGGCCTTTGTCATCTGTAGACATGGCTAGCACAAGCCTCACTAATCAGAATGTGGAATGCCACATTCTGACTCTCTTTGAGAAATTGGAAGCAATGAGAAGAGATGCCGCTGTATCTTCATCCAGGCTACCAATGCAGGTTGAAGTTCGGACTTTGGAATTTTGGCGGGCTATAATTTCCGAGTGCCTTGCCACGTTTTTCTATGTGTTCATAGCGTGTGGAGGTGGTGCGTCTTTGACAGCACCAGGAACAGCGGTTTCTTCACCTAATCTCGGTGCTGCCCTAGCGACAGGATTTGCTGTTGCAACGTTGACTCAATGTTTTGGACATGTTTCAGGTAGTTTATTTCAGCCTTATCAATAATCCTTTGTCAGTCTGGAGTGTGGCACCCTGATGTCTTAATTTTATGGTTATTCACGTATGTAATTAGCTCTATGATTTTTGCACTGTGATTACGTTTAATTTTAACAGTGAAAATAAGGTCATTGATCCACAGTTACGTATATAAAGAGTGTCATTTTATGGTTAAACGACATATTTCTGAGCTCCTTGTAATCATCCAGAACACTACCGTATTCGATGGTCCATAACGCTCTGTTAGGTTAATGCCAGTATGCAGTTAATATTTTTATCCAAGCTTTGGTCACGTTGTGGATTCGAAATTTTTAGCCGGGGTAGATGTGATGCTTTCCTTCAATTACTGTACTAAAATGTTATGTAAGGAGCGATTTTATGAAGGATTTAGGTCTGGTGTTCTCTGAAAACTTTGCAGGTTCAAATAAATTATTTGAAAGCTGTGTTTCAATTCTCACTTTTAAAATTGGTAGAAGGTATTTAAATGGTGAATAAATAGTTCATTACCGGATAGTATTTCAATGCTTTATAAATGTAATCGATTAGTTCCTCGCGATGCATTTTCACTCTCTTTTCCGCTTTGATGCATGGCATCCTTGGTTATTCTGGAGTCATTCCCACTGCTATATAGGGAACTTACGTCTTTGAGACCCCTTTTGATCTGTGTATTGATAGCCGGAGTTTGGTTACAATTTATAGAAATATAGCTCACATTAGAAAAAATTACTGTGGAAAACAAATTTCTTACTCAATGGTTGGAAAATATGTGATGTAATGATTTTGACTGGTTTCAGTGATTGCGGTTAATGTCCATTTAAATGCAATCTTATATTTTGTCGTCAATCCTTTTATCTTACAAAAAACAAAACGTTCAATTTCTTAGAACCAAAAGAAAGCTTTGTGTGTTAGATGTTAATGAGGGACAGTGACTCATTTATGCAAGAGTACTTCGTTTCACCCTCAGTTCATACAGCAAGGCTAAATATAAGATTTTTTTTAACGAATAACAAAGAATTTCGTTACTTTGATATTCCACTCTGACTTTCCACGTTCCATATTCTTCATGCCCGAGATATTTGAAAGTTGGAGAAGAGAAAAAGGAGAGGTTAGACAGGATTAGCAGTTCAAGTAAAGGGTTCCAGACCCTTTTTTCCCTACCACACGGGGCGAGCAGACGTTACGCATCGCGGGTTGCATAACGCCGAAGGATGCCAATAACGAATGTTTTTTAGCGATCAGCAGCTCATATTACGTTCAGTGTTTATTGCATGGTAAAAGTCTTGCGACCGGGCTAAATACGCGTTATTGAATTGACAGTTAGGTTTAGTGTTTAGCGCGTTCCTCAATATGTTCATTGAATGAGCAGAATGGTTAAATTCCCGTGGGAGTGAGTACTACCTTTTGCTTTCAGCTAATAGCGTCATGATGGCTCGAAAGCAAAAGAAGTTTAAGTAAAATTTTTACTTTGTCTTGCCTGCTGGAAATCACGAAAATATCCGTATTTCACGAGGCATCTATTTTTCATCTCTGGGGCTCCTGTGAATGAAGCCGTTGGAGAGCCCAATCCTCGAGTTTGAGTGATATGCTCCATCGGACAAACTGGTAGTTGTTCGTCGATGGTTTGGACTCTTACAGAAAGTTTAATCGTGAAACCGCCACAATAAAAAATAAATTGCCGAACTGTGACGTGGCGAAGGGAAGCGAGTCTTTCTCCTTGTTGGATCCAATCCCGGTTAGATGATGGCGCCCCGTTGCAAGTCTTATCTGCTCATCCTTGAACCCCGAAATAAGCAGACGCCTCAAATGGAAAACACATTGCCGCGTTCCAGACTTAAGAGCGTTCATGCGAGAGCCTCCGTGCCATTCAATATAGGAGCTGCAAATGTGTCGCGCATTGTCGCATTTTTCACGCGTGTTTCCCTCATCAACCATCACTTAACAGCGCCTAGGGGTTTGCATGTGGAAAAATCGCTCCGTCAAAGGAAATGACACGCACACACCAGGAAAAAAACTGTAAGGATTTGATGCTTTGGGCAAACCAAATGAGGACCACTGTTGGTAGCCACGCGATGACCACTGACGGACAGTTTATTAAGGAATCTTTCTCTCGTCAATTTTTTCTTGGAAATTTCATGTCTAATCTAGGCTAGGCTGCACTGAGATGTTAGATATTCTGGAGTTGAAAAAAAAAAACAATTTATGCCAGGGTATTCTGGGATGAGTTTTGGGAAACTAATAAAAAAAATCAAGTCGATTGTATTAAAAATTAGATTTAACTCTTTAAATCATCGTCTTTGGAAATATCTAATTTTTTAAGGATTGGATGTAATAATTGACCTTAAATGTCATCTAGATAGAAAAAGAAAACGCATCTTAAGCGAGGTTTAAATGTGGATAGCATTTCCGTGGCTTTGTTACTTTCATGTCCAAAAAGAGTACTCAGGTTTCCCACCGGGTCCACTGGTTCATTATCACCGACGTTTCGACAGCTTGAGTCCACCATCGTTTTCAGGGTGATTCACCCTGAAGCTGTGGACGGCGGACTTAGTTATCGAAACTTCGATGGTAATAGACCTGTGGATCCGTTGAGAAACCCGATAATTCTTCCTACAGTCTGTCTATTCACCGGAAAAACCTTCCATACCCTATGTTTGGGACCCAAGTAGCACTCCAGCTTCTACAGAATAGAATTTATTTGTACGGAGTCTAAATATTCTAAAAATGAACAATAAAATTACCACGATAGTCACTCGGACCAACATTTAAATGTTAATTTCTCCATCACCTTTCCCCTTTTGGAATTCCAGCTCTGTCTACAATCATTGTCTGCGCTCCATTTCACCACACATCGCGACGAAGCATGATTTATGAGGTTTTTGTGCTTTCAGTTTGAAGAGAGAGAGAGAGTTTTTTATCACGATTCAACTGCAGTTGTTCCATCCTCCAAACCACCCAAAAGAATTCTAGTTGGTCCCTCCTCTTCTTTCTTTTTTTCCGAGGCGGATTTGCGATGAATTGTGAGGATCCGGTCCACGCGTGCTTATATATTTTGTCGAGAAGAAACGGGAGAGGGGGAAGAATGTTTTCCATGGAATTACCTGAATCCTGGGGACAGCCTACCTTTGGCAAACCTCACGGGCCTCCGAGGTTCGGTGAGGCACGCATAAATGTGCATTCATTGCCTGGGGCAGGAGAGGTTTTGGCACTGGAACGTCGAAAGATGGAAGAACGAACATCCTTCTGGAGAGGGCATTTCGAGCTCATTTCCTCTCCGACGTGAACTCCCCTGTTGCCAAGATTTCATGCATAATTTATGTGGAAAGGGATTGTTACGTTTTTTTTATCCTCACACTTTATGAATCCGCTTTTCAACTGTTGGATCACACACTTTATTGAAAAAAAAATTAAATTGCCCAAAAGTTGAAGAAATTACCTACTGATGGAATTAACTACAAGGCGGATGTTGCATTTTTATTATGCAAATCATACGCTTCGATAGATATTTTTCTTACTCCTAAAAAATTGACTTAATTTGAGAAGAACGTACAACTGGATTTATCCTTGAGAGTCTTTGGTTTAATAATTTCATTCAAAGTATTATATTTATGAAAATACCGTAAGATCTTGCGACTCTACGCCATATGAGAGAGAGAGAGACTTCTTATCTCCTCTTTTTTCTGGACGGGAGAGAGATGTGGTCTTCCGACGTGTTGTCCCTCCCGTGCTCAGATTTGCTCCTCTCTCAAATTTTGGTGGCGCAGGAATTTATTCGGCAAGAGTACTGAATTGAAGTTTAATTGATGAAACTCGATGAGGCAACCGATGTCGTCACTTTACAGGAGCCCACATGAATCCAGCAGTGACGATTGCCATGGCGACAACCAGAAACATCTCCCCGCTCCGCGCCGCCATGTTCGTGACAGCTCAGTGTGGCGGAGGAATCGCTGGAGCAGCCCTTCTCTATGGGTGAGTTGAAGTTATCCTAAAAATTTACACCACCTGACGCACCTGAATCCCCTAGGGGATTTCCCCAAAGTTTAAACTTCTTCCGGGTGGGAGCACCTTCGTGCGTATATTCTGTCTGCGCAAGGGAGATCCCAGATTGCTAATGCCGAGAGCTCTCGGCATTTGGGTTAGTTTGATCGGTGCGGGATGATCGAATGGGAAAATTAGACACCGCCTTGTGGGAGACTCAACCTTCTTAGGAGTCCGAAAAACTGCATCGAAAAAATATATATTCATTTAATCCCGAAATGAAACCGACACTAATAATGCTTTCCTAAATTGTTTTCAGAAGGTATAAAAAATAACCAAACAAAAACTTAATTTTAAATATACTATAGTATTAACACTGTACTAATAAAACTACTCTTCAACCCCAAGGGTGGTTTGTTAGGCGAGGATATAACCCACCTAGTAATAAGAACCACGGCATGTGTTGACATTCACATATCATGGTAGGGGTGCCAGAGTTCCTTTCCCTGTGGCCGTCTTCGATTGTTTGACCTAACGTAGATAGATTTGTTTCTTTTAAATTATATCTTGAGTTAGCTGTCAGTTCGTAACTTTGGCGCAGACGGAGCAGGTCTCAGGCCGGTGGTTAACGGGGTTGGTGTCCTGGGGTCCGCGCTCAAGGGCGTAAGCGGCTTATCCGGCACTGGGAATGAAATTCTTCTCGCAATAGGCATATAGGACGGTGGTCTGTAATTCTCAGATTTTTCATTGGGCCCTCGCATTAATCATCAAAATGGCTTAATTTGAAAAAGTTTCCCGTACTCCAAATGTATGTACAATCGTAGGTGGTGGGTTGGCATTCAGAATCAAATATTTCTTAAACAGAAAAAAGTATTTTTGGTTTTTCATCAAGAGTGCGACATTCCCACGTGGTGGTCAACACACACGACTCCTGCTTGGAACTGCTTTGGGGACGCGACGACGAGTTTCCCGAGCGCCATCCTCGATCACTTCCCGAGTTATTTCCTCGGATCCGTCTTCAGACGCGAGGTGGATCTATCTCTTGGACCCTTTTGCCCTTCACCTTCTGCCTCCTTCGTTTCTTTTACACATTCCGATCGTGTCTCCGTCGCTGGGTCCCACGGTTTGGTGGAACCAGTTGATATAGAAACAAAAACGTTCAACCGGTTGTTGAACCAACCGCCACAAGTAATTAATGAGCCCGACCCTATCAGATATGAGTTGATTACTGATAAGAAGTGCTCGGTATGCTATGCGACTCTTGTTTTCACGTACTACGTAATACTTTTTTATGTTCGCTACTCCGTCATTAAATTGAACTCGAGCGAGAAACGCTTACATGAGTTGTTGATTCACTCCTTAATTACAGCGCTTGGAAGAGGTGAGAACGTAAGATAAAAAAAGGGGCGGTGTTTGAGATTATCCTGGTTAATTTTTATACTTTCATTCGAAATAAATCAGTTGATCCAACTGAACACTCTTCATTTTTCGTTCGTTCTCATTCTTTCCTTTACTTTTGAAACACACGCGGTGACAGATGTTTAGTGGGAGAGCGAGCAGTTTCCAGTTTTTCGGTTTCTTCAACCAGAACATTTGTGATTGACCTTAAATCATCGGACACTGCTCAGAAACTTTTTCTCTATAGGCCGCTACGCTCTTTTATTGTTACACCAGAGTGATTTCTCCAAATCATTTTGATAACATAAACGTAACATCTGCTACGTGGAATTTGAGAAAGACATGTGGGAGGGGGAGGATAGAGGAGCCAGGAGCCCTTCCCTTATCATCCTCGCCTCTCAATTTTCGTCGCGTTAGTGGTCACTATAGTTATTCGAGTTTGAAACGCATGGATTACCGTTCGTCTAATTTCCCAGACTAACTCGAGGGTAAAGACCACTGAAAAAAGTATAGACGATCGCAAAGGTAAGAGTTTTCTGAGCGGTGCCGAGGATATGATGACAGAAAAGCCCGTACTTTATTTATAAACCGCCGCTCGCATTAAAATTTTTCGGCGGTGGAAAATTATAGCGAACGTTCTCCTATTCCCGATAAATATTGAGTGCATTGCTTGACAACCACCGTGTGTGTTTGTGAGCTTAAAATCTGGTTCCTGCCGCCTGGCCTTCCAACCTGTCTCGGTAAACGAATGCGTTTGCGCTTTGCGACGCCTGCTCTTTCACGGAACACGTGCCGATGGACGCACAGCCGTTGCAGCTACAACACGAGGAAGCCTCACCCCCCCCCCCTCCCAACCCCCCCACCCCACCCCCCCCCCCCCCCCCCCCACCAAAACACACGCCCCCCCCACCCCTCCCCCATCCCGCCCCCCCCCCCCCCCCCCCAACACCCCCG
>WURS02460998.1:0-13587 GCA_011762765.2 Rhinocypha anisoptera | reverse complement strand
TGTCCTGTGTCTCTATACGTTCCACTAGTGTTCGAACCAATATTATTTACATTGTGAACCTTTTCGAAGTGATTATAAATAAATAAAGATATACATATTTCCATGTGAGGTGGAAGGCAATGGCCGAGGGGTTCACAGTACTAAACATGCTAAATTCCTTACCTTAAGCAGATCTCACTGGGTCTGCAGTAGCGTGTGGGATTACCGCCCAAGGGGTTGTGGGTTCGAGTCTCACATGGGTCAACTTTTTTTTTTGCTGCAACCAGGCGTAAATTTTTCAGGGCTATCCAGGGATCATTGAAAAAGTTGACAATAATTTTATTTCCAATACCTCCTCGGTATCGCCAGAAGAAAATCATATTCCTGCGTTGGGAAACATCTCTAGGAGAAAAATTATGAAAATATTTAAAAGCTACATTCTTGAAATGGACTAAAAATGAAATCATTATATAAATATAAATAAAAAAATTAAAAACCATGTTTTAAAACAAACTAATGAAAGTGAAAGTATGAAAATGAAAAGTATGAAATAATTTCTCTTATCCTCCAATTAAAAATTTGAAAAGCATTTGTGGTTGTAAATTTTAATAGTTTTGAAAATAAATTTAAAATGAAAAATATGGGGCATATGTAATCGGTAATAGTAGGGAGTGTTGAAGGTTCTTTTTCTTGAGAGAAAATGCACACAACAGTTCCTTGACTTAGGTGAACTATTCATGCATCAATTATCTATAGCATGTGCTCCACCGTATTCATCTTAAATTTTTAATTCCACCGGCCTCAGTGGCAGTGGGGTAATGTCCTCGTCTGCCAACTCGTGGGTTCGATAAGGTGGGTTTTTCAATCTCCACCTAGGGCATGGATGTATGTTTCGTCCTTGTTATAAAAAAATGTTATAGTGCCCACTGTAATTGACCTATTAGTGCTGTTTGTGGGCAATTGAAAAAATAAATAAAATTTATTTTCAAAACTGTTAAAATTCACAGTCACATATGTTTTTTCGAATTTTCATTACAAGGATAAGAGAAATTATTCCATGCTTTTTAGTCTATTTTAAAAATGTGATTTTTAATTTTTTTTTTTATTTATATAATTATTTCATACTTTTTAGTTTGTTTTAAAACATGGTTTATAAATATTTTAATATGAATAAATTTTTTTTTAATGTATATAATTATTTATTCTTGAGAATAAAAGCTCATCTTTAGGTTGGTTATGATAAATTTTTTTGTTGAAAAATGCTTTATGCATGAGAATTTATTTAAGGGCCAAAAAATACTATTTAAGGACCCATGTAATAACCTTATTCTATGCTATCACCTATCATTTTCTCAAAAAAGACATTCCCTCAGTTCATCCATAATACTCCAAGATTTTATATTTAATTCATAAATTGAATATAAAATCAATACCCCACTAATCAAATCCACTACCCTATTCAAAAATGTATTAAAAAGATGTCTATGCATTTAGTAAAGCTTATTATTATAATGTTTGTGGGTTCTTCAATGCCCAATGTAAATGCAGTGGGGATGTAAAATTAAGACATGGATTTGGTACAGTATTGAGTCCATATTCTGTATTTTCATGCAGACTAACTGACAATTTCTATGTTGCTTCAGTGTAAATGATGAAAATAAAAATAATTTTATTATTTACCTTTCCTCTTTTGAATAACCCCCTACATCTCCTTCCCTGTTGTTCATAGCACTTTTGTATTGTTTTTTTTTACTGTTCATTTTAATTTCTCCAATCTTCTCCACGCATATCAAAAGTTCCCGAGCTCATCTCTCCTTAATAAACATAGTCTAAAATATTTTGTTTGTATGTGATGTAACTATCCAAATAGTCACACTGTGATTTAATAAAAAAAACTCACCAGTTGATTCCGTAGCTAAAGTAGAGTTAAATCATTCTTGAGTATTCTAAAATATATTGTTATATTTTGGTATCCATAACCTGTAAGAAACTGATCTCTTTTTAGGTACCTCATAATCACCTGCAACTGAGGGTGCCAATTTGGGTCTCTGATGTAGCTTTTATGCCCAACAGTCAAAAAATTGCTGTCTGCTCCCGATATGGCCATGTGAGTACCTTTTTATGTGTTTTTGTTGAAGTTGTAACCAAAGAAGAAAAAATCATTGAACTACATATTTATATCAAATAGATTTTGACTAAAATAGTTCAATTAAATACCTTATTGTGCTAGTGAACTGGGCTTTCATATCCATGCAATAGGAATACATTGAGGTGTCATCGTTTTCACAATTATTATATGTATTTCCAATGTCATTGTTTTTGCTAGGGGTTTCTGGTTTAGCATTTATGCATTTTTTTCCTTTTTCTCTCAATTAAGAATACATTATTATGTTTTGATACTGATTATCACATTGGAATCAATTATGTTTGGTAAATTTAGTTGGCCATTCTTTGTCCGATGAAGAAGGCTCTGTATTTTTGCCAGATTTGAGGTGGATTATTTTAAATTTTTGTTTAAAATAATTTCAATCTCACTGTTATTGCTGAACTACATGTAAAAGTTTAAATCTGCTATCACATTCTGGTGCGCTGTATCAAATAAATTTATTAAATATTGTTTGAGCATGTCTAGAGTAATTTTGATTACATTATCTTGATTTTACAAAACACCAAAAATTTTGTTCCCTAGGTGTTATGTAAAATCAAGATTCTACTGTATTAAGTTCTGTAGTAATTTTTTAATTGTGTGCCATTACTGTTTGACTATAAATCATTTACAAATGTTTACATTTTTTCTTGTATGGACCTTTGATGTGTCCTTTATCCATGCTAAATGTGAGCTTTGGACTAATAAAATTATTATTATCTAAACCCAAGAGTTAGACAATACTAGACAGAATGATTAGTAAGTAATATTTTTATTATAGGCTTTAGTTTATATCTTGGTTATGTATTGGCTGTTGATCCAGGTCTGTTTTACAAATAATTGAAATTTCTTTTTCAGCTGAGACTTTATGACCCTAAGGCACAGAGACGACCTGTCTTAAATATGGATGTACCTGAGCAAGCTTTAACTTCTATATCATCATGCTCAAGAGAGCAGTGAGTATTTCTCAGTTTTCTTTCTAATGTATCTACCTCCATATTATTCATAGTTACTTAATGAAGAGCACATTAAATTTTATTATTTTCATCAGCTTAGCTATCTTCACCTCTTTCTCCCCTTTGACTATAAAGAGTACTTTCCATACTTCAACTTATTCAGAGCATTCAGAAATATTGCTTTGAGGATGTTATATTCTGCATAAGTTATTTCAGTTTAATATGTATGTAATATTCATATTTATAAAAAACTGTATACAGTTTATAAAAATGTAGTATTCATGATCATTGTAATAAAATAACCACAGTATGCAACCCGAAGGTTGGTGTGTTAAGTGAGGGCAGAGCTCACCTAGTACTAAGCCCATGGCATGTGGAAATTCACACATCAGGGTAGAGGGACCAGTCCTTTCCCTGTGCCTCCCATGGTTTTCCCACAAAGATGTGATACCGGAAAAATCACTCAGCTTGGGTTAACTGGAGGTGTCCAGAGTTGTCACTGGGTGTCAAACCCTGGTCCCCCAGTCAGTAGCCAAGCACTCTACCCACTGGGCTACCACGTCCTCTAATCATTGTAATAAGTCGGATGACTGAGGAAACCACCCGTTATTTTTCAGAATGATTAATAAATTTATAAGTGACTCCATTATATGAGGAAATATTTTCTATCTTATTTTTGAAAGCAATATTTATTTATTTTTATCAATTCCCATCCATAGATTTCCTCTTTTAAATTACAAATTGGTGTTTTCAGCCATGTGGTAGTTGGAAGTGGTACTGGTCTTATGATGCTAGTGGACCTAAGAGGGAAAGGACTACAACTTAATCATTACAAGGGATTTGCTGGAGGTGTTCGTGATATAGCATGCCATCCAACTGACCCCTACATCCTGTCTGTTAGTTTAGACAGATATCTACGGTTACATCACTTGAACAACAAAACACTTCTACATAAAGTAAGTATTATTTGGTTTATTTCAACCAATTATGTGACTGTCAATGGGTCTTTTTGAAAATAATATGCTCTCATATCACTGATGTATCCATTTTTTCACAAAGTTTATAAATTTCTGTCCAAAAACTTTTGAGTAAGTTTTGGGTTAAAAATTATACATATATGTATATATATATTATATGTTTATTAAAGTTTTTTGGTATGTATGGTCAAATGTCAGAGCCTTTCTTTGATTAGTACTTCTTTTACTTTATTTGCCAAGTCCTTTCCTCACAATAAATGCTTTCATAGTTATCATAGCTAGTTGATTAATTCACTTGGTTATAGTCCATGTTATTTGTGTATGATATACGTTGTAGCTGGTTAAATGAAACAATGTGGAAAAAATCTCTCTGCATATCACAACACAAAGGAAATGAGTGAAATATTGTTTATACCAACCAACAAAATAATGTGCCCCTTTCCAAGCACTATAACTAGAAATAGAGATTTTGCAATGGGTCTTGTTAGTTTGCGGTAGTGGTCCATGATTCAGTCTGATGAGAGACTAGGGAATATTGATCAAGAAATGATTTATATGAAAAAATACATAAAATCTGTACATTTTTACTTGGAAAACGATTGTTTCAAGCTAATAGATCTGCTAGAAAATAGACTGAATGTGGTGTGATTTTTTCCTATGCAAAACCTGAATAGAGACAATAGTTTTTATTCATATATACAAAAAGTCTACTTTTTTCCTATTCTGTTGTCATTCTCCTTTGAGATCTATTGCTCAGAATATGATAAAGTTTGGGTTTTGATGGATGTGCCCAGATGCATCACCTATGTAATTTTAACTTGCAAGAATCATTTCCAAAGCTGAATGATTCATCACTGGGCAGCTTGGTTGCCTGGAGAAGAATGGTAAAAATGCATGAAGGCTTTCATAAATGGTAATTATTTTTCTTCCTCAGGTTTATATGAAATCAAAGCTGAACTGTTTGCTGATGAGGTCAGATTTTTCTTTGAAAGATGTCAAAGTGGAAAGTAGTAGTGAAGATGAGAGTGATCAAGAGTTGCCAAGCCATAATGATGTTAAAGATGTACCAGAAGCAACGAAAGAAATGGACAAAATTTTCAGTGAAATGGATGCTGCAGCACAAAATAAAAACTCCAAATTGAACATTGAAAAAATAACCAATTCACAGACCCTTGCCAAGAGGAAACAAGAAATGCAGTCGGTGACACCACAGAAAAGAAAAAAGAAAATTAAAAAAATTATGTAAAAAGAATTTTATTCCATACTCATTATTCTTTGCGACTGTTACCTAATTATGTACAATTTAATATTTTCATTATATAATAATGAATAAATCTTAAATTTCAATGTATTCTCTAATTTTGTTTTATCTTACGAGATTTTTTATTTGACTCTTTCAACATTAAATTAGCAAAATTCTGCACAAGTTGTCTCATACAAAAAATCACCCAATGTCACCAGTGTAGAGTGGCATTATGATCACTTTGTTCAATACAGAGTGATCATAATTATTTACTAGAATAATTTATTGTGCAAACATTTAAATTTGTCATTGCTAGCTGAATGTTTATATTGTACAATCTTTATTGATTTTTCTCCAATATTGCAATTTTAAATATACCATCGCTTCTAATGAAAAACAATTTCTATTGTGTTCTTCACATTGTGGAACAAGAAAAGGTCATATGGGCTCTAGGTTATAGGAAGAGTGAGAAACACACTTCGCATTGGGAAACGAACCTGCACTTCAAGTTTGAGGAGTTTTAGAAGCCATAATGTACAAACACATGGTGTGCATCTTTTCTGTTATCAATTTGTGGGTGGCACCTAGCAGCATTGTTAATGTTTATTTCCAAAAAGGGTAGTGACTGGAGTTCCATGTCCACCTTCCTTTGAAATACATAATTGTCTCCCTGCTTAATCCTTTTAAACCATCCTCTAACTGTACAATGAGTAAAAACAGATTCCAATGGCATCCTTTAGCATGGCACAGGCCTCAATGAATGATTTCAAATAAAATTTCAGCATATTGACTGCCTGGTGTTACCACTGTTGGTGACTGAGACAAACAATATGTTTCAACTTGCAATGACTGTCACTTATGCAGTAATTTAGTCATATTGATGAAACTTGTACCACATATATGCTACAAATTGAACAAACAAGTTTGAATTTTTGATCAGTTAATTATACAAATAAAAATTTTTTGGTCACACACTATTGAACAGACCTAGTATGTTCTCTTAACGAGGCCCAGAAAGATAAGTCCACTGAGACTGCCAAAAAATTTTTTTACTTATGTTTCTTACACCAGATTACCTTCACATGTGAAAAAATAACCACCATCTCTCATCTATTGTTCTTTTTAAACCTACAATGGCCGTCTTGTACCTATCCACCAACCTCTTTTTTTCCCCTCCCTTCCTGACCCATATAAAACTCAAATATCCTTCTTGAGCTTCATGTTAACTTTGGTGATATGCCAGTGGTCTGACGAGGATATCTCCAGTTGAAATCCCATGTGCTAACTCCTTGGTGCACAGAGTTTATCACGTCTTCCTTTACATTGTTAATATCAGTTGGCTCTTATCCAAGTTGAGCATTTACAACTCCTTTGTCATCAGGAATCCAACTGGGGCCCTGTCTCTCGAATTGGTGCCAAAACTAACCTGCATAGTGTTGTATGAGTTGGTGACACATCTGATCAACAATTCCCAGTTCCTGCTTTTACACACACTACCAGTTCCTCTGGCTTTCAGAAGGTGATAAATGATAAACTTGATTCCACAGAGGTTAGTTTATTTGTTTATGACCCAGGTTTCAGGAGTGCCACCTGATGATACTTTTACTTCAAAACCTGGGTTGTAAAAAAAACCTGTGGAATCAACAAATAGTTTATCATTATGAGTTAATTTGGGGGCGGTGGTAGCATAGTAGGTAACGTGCTGGACTACGGAACTGGAGGTTCCAGTGTCGCCGGCTCAAGCCTCGGTGACGACGAAAATTTTCTCATCTCAAAATTGCACCAATTTTTTTGAGAAAAGCCCCTACAACTTCACTACATGCAACCTCTGGTGGAAGGTAGCAGTTTCACCAGTAGGCACTGATGGTGCAGATCAAGAGGATCGGCCCAGCATCAACTGCCATAGCTGCAGGCAAGAGTGAAGTTCACGGAATCGGCCACAGTACTGCGATGTGGAAGGCGAAAGGAAACTACCACATTAAATATTTCCCTAGAAAGTCAACCAATCTTCAGATTGAAGTACTGATGATGATGAGTAAATTTCATAAAGTTATACCTAAAATGATAGAATTTCTTCAGAAGGCATTAGACACATGAAATATAAGTGGATTAGACCACCATTTCTCTCCATATTGTACTACTCCTGACAGACAGTAAAAACGTTGTTGTTTCCCTAGAAGTTAACTGGTGCAGTCTTGCACCCACCCCTTTAACAAAGAGACAATTTCAGATGTTCATTGGAGGCACAGTAATACAGCTTACCTCTGGTCACCTCTAGTTCTTTGATTCTTCCCTGGTATGCCCAAGGTTCCTGAATCGGATACATTTATCTTACCTTACACTTAATAATATGCATACATCCTATGTTCATACTAATTTTTCTTATTTGGGTCCCCACAACATGGAGCTCATAATGAATAACAAACTGCCTGTGGAATTCAAAACCTTAATGTGCCTTATGCCATTTAAGTCTAAGTCATACATAGTTATCTCTCTCTGGTGTGCCCTATACTAATGTGCAAATTGTTGTATTCACATCTTGGACAAATAAAGTTATTATTATTTCCTTCAGAAAGGGTCCTTTTCAGAACCCCCAAGGCAGCTCAGTAATGCTGCAGGTTGGCTTACTCTTGAAGAAGGTCAGCTCCTTGCCATCCACTCCTTCCACTCTGATTTGCCCCAGGGTCCCTCAGGCTTTTGTCTGATCTTTCCAGGGCCCTTTGAACTTTTAATTGATCTACCCCAAGTCCTTTTCAGGGCCTATGATAGGCTGGGATATGGTGGTGTTATCCTCAGGACCCTCAGTCATAAGAAAATTCTCCAAGGAGGAATATGGACTCATTGTGTCGGAGCTTCAAGGTCCCATTATAAGCCCCTTGAAATTTAAATTGTTATTAGTTTCCTCATGGTTCCCATGAGTAGCTGGTAAAGTAAAGGTCTGCCAATGTAGAACCTACAGATACATAGGTAAAGCTGAATAATACCAGTTTGGCTGGTTACCAAGTATGGAAGCTATGTATCATACCACCTAGATCACATACCCATCACCTCCAATCATTATTCCCAAGTTCTTGATGGCTCTTGAATCTACTGCCCTTTCTTTTCCTACCCAGAATTAGCATATATGTGTGTGTGTGGTGGTACTTCTTCCTATTCCGGAAATTCACGACTCCAAATTTCTTTGTTTAGCTGCCATTGTCACTTTACAAGCTAATCTTGAATTAAATTAAGGTCCTTTGAGAGAGTTTGGTTATCTGCCTTATAACTTTGAATTTCCCTATATACCACAGCTTATCAGCATACATACTATTACGACAATATAAATCCCATTGAACTTACTTGGGGAACGTGAAGTTATTGAAGCATTATCAGATCAAAAACCAACAATTACTAACTAACCCTTGATTACGGTTATTTACGAATATCTAACCAAGTACCTATCACGTTTTTCTCTATATCTGTGCCAAAGGATTATAGCTTCGAAAATAATTGTTGGAGTACTTTGTCTAAAGCTTAAATCTAAAGAATTGCGTCCATTGAGCATTATTTTTTCCTGAGACAACCATATTGTGAATAATGACACTTTAGCATCCTTGTCGAAATGTATATTCAGTATTTTCCTTAATGGTTGCCGTCATTAAGGGTATAATGCAGTGTAAAATACCGCTGAAATTGAAGACAAAGCAAGCCTATTTACATGAGTAGGAAAAGGTACCTTCAATATAAGTTCTGTTCACTTTAAAGCCTCCATGAGTATCACACTCACGAGGCTATCTTATTGCTGTTCGAAAAGTCCGCCTCGTCATGTCGACCCGAACATCGATGTCAGTTGAGGTGCGTAATATCCGTAATATGCACAACATGGATTTCAATGCCAGGAATGGCGGGAAGCTTTTATGTTTGTTTATTTTCTTGTGGACTTAAGCCCTTCATGGCCTTCTAGATTTCATCGGCTACATCGAAATAGGCGGCGGTGAAAATATTTGTTTCCCAACACATATATTTTGATTGGAGGTAGTTTTATGTGGGCTGACAAGCTGTCATACGCTTTTTTACCCTTGTGCACGTGTAATTTGAACGACAAATAGCATATTATAGGGGCGTAAATATTAGTTTTGAAGAAGCAAAAGTTAAGAGTATTCCTAAAATTTAGTTGTTGAATACAATATAGCATATACGATACAAATGAGGTTTAATTGAATTTGTCGCTTATAACTAAGTCTGTACCCCCATGTCTGTAGGCTTTTTCGCAGTAAATACTTTAAAGTAGTCACTTATATATTCACTGCTTTATTGCACCCCTAGAAAAATGAGTTCTAAGGAATCCAAGGAAACGAATGATAGCACGGGTAATCCAAACGAGTCAACAGATGTGTCTGATAGTTCTTTTGAAACTAAAGGTGAACTTTCAGGAAAATGTGATGTAGATGATCACCTACAAAAATCCACAAAATGCGATGAAAGTACTGACAGCAGTCTAAGAATTTCTCCCAGGTTAGTGACGAATATTTTAATATTACGTAAATGCTCAATCTTTAGGTATGTATTATTTTATCTATAGTATATTTATTAGTAGTATTGAATTACAATGATAAATATATTAAATACGCTTACTTCAATAACGTCCAATAAATCTTGTGATCTCATTAAAAATTCTTTCCTTTGTTAGTAAGGGAAATGACTCTAGCATTAAACTTGTAATGGACAGCACTCCAGAGATCACAAAAGTACCTGATTCACAGTACAGTGAAGGAGAAAGCTTGGGCAAGTGTTTGGCTTGTGTGAATTTTATGAAGTATTTGATACAAATGTACTTATTTTGTCACTTTTTGCATACTGTGGTTATGACAATATCTATTTACCCTTTAGTGGTGACTAGTCAGGCCTCAACTGTGGAAATTGAAAGCTCAGAGACAACAGAAAAGAGCACATTTTCACCAGGTTTTCGGAATGAAGTAGACATGAATAAACCCTCACCACTTCGCTTGGAGGAAAGGCACATAGCTATCATCAAGAGTGAGTTAACAGTTTTAAGCTATAAACACAAAGTGACAACTTAATACAATAAGATGTCGAATATGTTTTGTGAATGTTTGCCTAAGAGTTAACTCTGTATAAAAATTTCCCATTGTCTGTAACTCTGGACTGCATTTATTATAATGTTGTTCAGTTCGGACTACTGTTCAGAAATTACATATGGGTATTATTGGAAATATTACTCAGTATGGTGTATTATAATATTAACAACATTCAAATTACAAGTTGCTTCCTTTTGTGTAAAGGAATTGTAATAAAGTTGAGATATTTCTTCAACAATTTTAAAATGAAACCATTTGGCTTTTCCTTGGTGATAGCAAGAATTCGTTGCAACTTGTAGCAAAAGTTTACTTCCTCCATAGTTTATTCAACTTCTTTCATAAGTTACTTGATACTATCTGGGAAAGACCAACTTCCCTTTAAAACTTCTTCAGGATTCTGCATTTCACTATTTTATATTCCTAGTTAGGAAATGTTCCTAGAGTTCTCATTGTATTTTTAAAACAAGTTCTATGTCTGATTTTAGATGAAGAAGAGCACTCATTCCATCTATCACAGGATGAAATTTTTGGCAGCCACTCAGGTGTTGTTTCAAGTACACCACAAAGTGTTAATCCACGGCTACAACCTGAAGGGACACAAGCTGATGTTGATATGATTCCTAGTTCACCGGAAGAAAAGAAGTATGTAAATTGACTTTCAAGCCAGATAGCTTTGTAGGTTTTGTGGCACATCTTGTAGGGAAGAGATCAAGGTTTTTCTTTACATACATCAAAACTTTGTACACATACATGCTGTAAGCAATTAAAATTTTCAATTTTATAAACAGTGGACGACAGTGTTCATGAGATGGGGATTTAATAAGTATTCTAATGGCCTTTTTTGCATCAGAAATACAGATTTAAAGATTTGATTTTTGTCATGACTTACCTAAAGGTTTCAGGTTGCACCATAAATGATGGTCATTACTAGCTTTAGGTGTCCAGCATCTCATGTGTCATCAAACCAGTTCCATCAAGGTTATAGTTTTTATGGTCATGACCTTAAGTCTATCCTTATACTACTTTTTACATTTTTGACTTTCCCATTGAAAAAATTATTTATTATTAATTTAAGTGTAAAATCAAATATCAGTTTTTCTGTAATCTTCAGAATATAAAAGTATTTCAATAACACTAATTTCATCAACTCAGTCACTAAATCTTTGAAACAAACTTTAAATACATATATATGTTGGTAATATAACATACATATTATACCACCAAAAACCAGAGAGGTTTAAGTGAAAAACCACACACTGTATGAATTTAAATTTTGTCCGATCATATAAATCTATGAAACATTGTTGTCATTAATAGTTATGAATACACAGTCTTCACTTTGTGTAATTCCTTATTTAAATGTAAATAAGATTTTGGTTGTAATTTTGCCTTGATAATCATTTGAGTTTTTGTATTTTTCATTTGTTTTTTTGCCTCATTTCCTGTCATTTGATGAATTACGTTATATTCTTGCTTCACTAAAAAACTTTAGTCTAGATGTTGCTTACTTCAGATGTGAGGGAAGTGAACATAAGACTTCTAGGCCTTTTAAAGTTATTTTTTAAATATACAAGATTCTTGAATAAGATAATTGGATATGAATTAATATAGGAGTGGTAAAGAATAGAAAAGGTAAAATAGATAGGTAAGAAAATAAACTAAGAAATGTAAGGTATAGTAAGGGAGGAGAGGGAGCTACAAAGGGAGACCCTGAAGAAGGCGGAAGGGATGGATGGAAGTCATAAAGAGGTGATAGATTGCTGAAATCAGTGATAGAGGGTAGAATGTTGGATAAGACAGGAAGAGGAAATTAAGAAAAGGGGTTTTAATTAAAATAAGGGTTGGTTAGAAGAATGCTGAGATAGAGGGAATTACTATGGGGCTGAGTATTGTAGTTCATAATAGAGTTCATTAAAAATCTAACTTTTTGAAGATGATTGATGTTTTTTCCTTTATTGTGACAATATTAGGCTATGAGTTCCTCTTGTACATTTAACTGTGTGCACATTTACAATTGAAATTAAATTTTCAATTATTTCAATGATGAATTCATGTATTTATGAAATATTGGTACAGTAGAAGTCCTCTATAACTAGAGCTGATAAATGACGAAAAATCTCTCGTAATAACACATACTCGTTATAGCCGAAGGTCATTTAAAATCACCTCTTTCAGCACTTATAATGGCACCAAAAGTGGATGAAAATGAGCAATGAAGTAGTTGTATCAATCCATTCGCAAATGCATTGAAAATAGATCGTTTCATTAAAAAAATAACAAAATTTTATTTTGTCAAGAAAATATTTTTTTGCTACTTTTAAGAACCATCATCATAACTCATTTAATGTATGCGCGCACATGCCTGTGTTGAAGAAGTTAAAAATCGCCCTTCCAGTCAATTTACATCTGACTGCTCGGTGTCCAGTGGGAGAATTTTCTTCAGAAACAGGAAAATAAAGACAAGCCACAATAATATGTGATTATGTAATCTACGAAAAATAGTGCTACAAAAACATTTCATGGATTTAATTACCATTTAGCCATGCAAACGAACAAAATTGTTGACCCTTTGAAAAACGAAATCCACTGACCCACTGGATTACAAAATGTGAACAGCAAAGAAATCATTTAACTCATGAAATAAATGAATCGATTGTGGTTTGCCTAAAGTTTTTGTGCAGTGTTTGGTAACAAAATCTTCCACAATTTTGAAGGCCTTAACATCATTAATTAAAGCATTTTTAGCAATGTACAACGAATTTATTACTCCCAATGCTTGTGTGAGAGACTTACTGCTGGGAATTTCACATATTGCTTCAACACCATCATTATCAGATGATTCACTACCATCATTATTCTGTTACTCTATTTCTTCATCTTTGGTCATTACACAGCACACAGTAATATCTTCATATACCGTTACATAATTGTTAAATTTGCAGTAAGTGTTCAGTAAGCTCGACACAACCTTCCAACTCTCAGGCTCCACCTCAGAATCCATGGATTCTTCGATCAAAACTTCTGTTGAATTTTTCTTGAGTCCTGCCTGCACAAAACATTTATGTATTATTTCAGGCGTAATTTTATTCCACGAAGCTGCTAACCCATGTATTGCTTCTAAGACATCCCAGTTTAGCTTTTTTTCTGCAATCGCCAATTTCCGCATTAATGAATTGATGAGCATTGATCGAAAGTGGTGTTTTAGCAC
>WURS02460988.1:0-13587 GCA_011762765.2 Rhinocypha anisoptera | reverse complement strand
TCAATCGATTATCATTTCATTATTCATTAAAACATAAGCTAACTATCGATGTAGCGGTATCAAACCACTCGTGCTACTTTGCATTATTAATCAAAATAGTATTTTACCAGGAAGTTCGAAAGAAAAGAGAAAAAATAATTATTTTATCTTCGAGGTACAAAGCAATTGAAAACTGGCAGTGCCAGCAGCCATGTTTATAGAGATTGTAGGGACCGTGAGGGCTACTTTGCAGGGCTAGATAGCAGTATCACTCCGACCATATAGTGATTAGTGGCGTTCTAGAATACGACTAGAGTGCCCGTTGGAGTATTTGATGATGTATCCAGGGAAGCGCTCACTGGAGTGGTGTTCTAGAATACGGCCCTAAATCTTCCCTCCTTTGTGACAGGGTTAGTCAAGCAGGTAGAATGTTTGCCAGCTTACCCAAATGAGGTTAAAGGAAGAAACCTTTAGCCAATATAAGGAGTGAACTAGAAAATCCTCATTGTGAGACTCTATTGGCTACAGGTTTCTTCCTTTTATCTAATTTTATAGCCAATAGCTCACCTCTCAGCTAAGCCAAAGTTTATATGTTCAAATCCCACCCAAAGCATGCATTTTGTGTTTGTCTAAAACTAATTTTCCTAAAAAAATTGGGGTCACTGTGGCCACAAAAACATGAGCTAAAACCACTTAAGAAAGTAATTTCAGAATGATGGAAAAATGCTTAGAGAGGAGCGACTAAGGCCAGGAACACATTAAACAGAGCTGAGGGGTAGGTGAATACTGCATCATTTTGTGATAAATTAGAGTGATGGTTTTTTAATAACTATTATTAAGAGGAAATTTCTTTTGTGGAAATATAATAATTATTAAAAAACCATCTCTCTATCATGGAATTCCACCAAGTGACGGCCTCCACAGTGAACTTTGTGATAAATAGTTTCAAATGGGGTGACATACACTAAGGAAAGGAGAGGGAAGCATTGGCAAAGACCTTCAAGGGTCTCTGCAGAAGCAGGTGTACTATGTGGTTGGAACACAGTTTCCTGCATTCTCTGACAGTCCTCTGATGTGTGAACACCATTGCTTGCTCTAATCTGACTGAAAATTCTCTCATGTGTATACAGGTTCCTCCCCGTAGGACTGGTTTCCACTATTCTTGATTAGATTGTGGACTGTTTCAAACTGAATTTTCATAAAACAAAAGTTGCTCTGAAACAAACTGTGAGTTAACTCGTTTGCTAAAGAGAATTCACCATTGGTTTCCTGCTTAATCATTTAATCACTTTTCCATAGGGTTCTACTTTTCGTCTTAGATGCTCTATATAATAAAAATAATTCACTGACCTTGGAATCCGATTCAGATTCTAAATCAAGTAACAACAGCCCATCCATCATGAACGAGATATTGTAAAATACAATGGAGTAAAAATGGATACCCAAGTTTAAACTTCATTTACAAGGAAAGAGCTCACTCAATGTCAATGTGATTTATACCAAATTTTAGCTTGTATTATATTGCATGGTATAGTATAGAAAAAACATTTTTATTGTCTTTTCTTTAAATGTTATTCAGGCAAAAATAAAGTGCCCATTCTTTCCCCTTCCGGTGCAAACCTGAAACTTTACACCTCTGAAAAACCATAATAGATAAACTTATTGGCACCAAACTTTAACATTATCAGGATTAATCCTTTGTCAATAACGTTAGCCAACTCTTATGCTCTTTAAATTAAAAAAACAAAGTTGTAAAAAATGTAAAACAACTTTTTCTCATTACTGGGTGGTCATACACAGTCAAAGTTTGAAACATTGTAAATCTCGTCTTTATTGTATGAATGAGCAAGTAATGCCAAAATGTTAAGTTTTTGGATGGATTTATTACTGATTTTTATTGGTTTGTGTAGGTGCCCAGGCCCATTCTGTTCTGTGATTTCAGAACAGGCCCAGGCCAGTTGTGTACCTGTCAGAGGACTTCTCTGTCTCTATACTGCTGCCCCTCTGCTCTGTTTTTGTGCACCTGGCCTGCAGAGGACTATTTTTCTGCTTCCTTCTGCTCTGCTTTTGTGCACCTGGCCTAAATCTTCTCTCCTAACTATTTCTGTTTGTTATACCTGTGTTATACATGGCCATATACAGATACATTACTACTTACCGATGCTTCAATATTTCGAAGAACATTTCGAATATCGATGGCATATTTAAGACCCTCCTTTTCCAAGTTCTTTCGAAGCACACTAAGTACATAAACAGCCCATCTTTGCTTCAACTCTAACTGCTCACCATAGGGCATTTTCCAAAGAGGTGTAACAACTTGGGCAAGACAGTCATACTGATTTTCTGCAGTGATGATTTCTGGTGCTACAACTTTGAAGGGCTGAAACTGAAACGAGAAAATAAATACAATGATTCCATAATTCTGGAAGAGGAATGAAGTATGAATTTGCTTTATTAGTATTTTAGATTTTCTGATGAGTAGATGCCTATGAAAATGGCATATCATAATCAAATCATGGCATATCATACAAAATTAACTACATAAGCATCCTTTCCCTTAAGTGGAATGACTGGATGTTATGTTGGTATTATAAACCAGACATAGAATGACAGTGTAATAACACATTTGGTAAGGACACTGACCCATTGGCTGATTAATTAAAACTTAATCATCGACATCTGACTTAAATAGTTTCCTTTTACTTCCTTCATCTTGTAAATGCCTCACCATTTCCTCTGGCTACGCGTGAGAAAGCACAGGTGGCAATGGATGAACCTTTCATCATCCCATCTAACTGTATGTTTATTGCCAAATTTGATGACTCTTATGCCCTGTGAGCAACAATGAGATTTGCTCCTATTGGGGTTAATTATGCAAGCTATATCAAAGGATAGGAGTCAAATGAAAGATAGTCCTTGCAATATTAGTTCTTCAGTGAGGTGGTTAGAAAGACTGTGTGGCAACCATTTGTGACGATAACGTATTAAAACAAGTATAGTGGAAGGTAGCGGAAACTTTCAATTAATAGACAGACTTTCCTGATGTAAAAAGGAGATCAATTTTTTTGGGCATTAAAAATTAATATTTTAATGGATTTTGGGAAAATAAGTCAATTTAACCTATCTTTTTTAATCCTATTTTAATTAACATATCCAATTTAATCATTTTCAATAGACTTCCCAACCATATAAAATCTTGGCCCCCCTCCTTGGTCACAGTCAGACTGAAGAATATTTTGGCATGTAAAGCGTACTATGGTGTGAATTATTTTCTTGATGATTGTTGCATTTACATTTTTAATCACACTTCATTTGATGTATTTTATCTATTCTTGTATTCTTTCCATTGAAGAAACCATGAAATGTATTTGCCAATTCAGTGTGATTAAATAATAATAATAATTCTCTTATTAGCTACAAATGGCATGGCCTTAGGTCCTACTAATTGATGCTATGAAATACTACATAATTGTGAGAGATATTTCGCATTCTTTCATATTAGTGTTCCAAAACTTTTAATTGAATTACATATATGGATTTGAATTATTTCGATCCATTAAATATGATCTCAAGGAAAACCAAAGGATATTACCTTCACTCTGTTATCATTACACTCAGCTATTCACTTGACAAATAACTTTCTTTAGATTAGCTCTTCATATTCTACACCATGTGCATTACAGTTCTTATGATAGAATATGAAGCAGCTGTAGAGGAGAACAGAAAATAGGATCATATATATGTATTAAAAATTCTTTTACCTGGCAGGTTTTATATCGGTTTTTACTCAAGTAGGCTTAAGAAGTTTTTAACAAATAAAATATTATTTCATTAGTGTTTACAAATATCTAATGATTTATTTAGAGGTCAAATGTTTTCAAAGGTTTTTTCTAGAACTCCCTTTATACAGGCCTGGCCACCTTCCAGCAAGATGTCCTAGAAAAGACACACTATTTTTGTTTCAGACCATTTAATTTTTTTCTGTGATAAATGAAATATTTTCAATTTTTATTCCTTTAAAAATTGAGGTGAATGTTTATCTTGTCTGATAGCTTGTGACTTCTCAAGCATAATACATTAATGGATTTTCTAAGCTCCGTTAGAATGCTTCAGTACATAATATCACAGAGTAGCTTAATTAGGCATTATATTTTCTCAAAAGGAAAAATACTACATCAAGGACATGATGCTAATATAAAATTGATAAAAAAATATGCACAAACGTCAATCAAGTGAATACAGATAATTACCGACTCTATTGTAAATAACCTGTATGTAAAAATCACTTCTTGAACAACTCGATCTGAAGACACATGCAGAACTGACTTAACTGTCGTCTATCAATTAACAAACAATGCAGAGATCATCAAACACATATGACACTTTTTCTAGGTTTTATAAAAAGGGGTCTTGCTGTGAATGGTGCTCCAAAAAGAGACAATTCTCCATATATGTTTTTACTGTTAAGGTGAAGTATGATACCATATGAGTGTTTTCTCAATGCGAAACTCCATAGAAAAAATGTCAAATATTTGATTAGTTTGGGGCTCTCTAGACTAATTCTAGTAATAATAAAAACAAAAACTCATTTTCCAAAGGTGCTATTGAATCCCATTCTATCGTTGTAAGTGATTTAAGGATTCATTTAATCGCAACAGCGACTTATAAACACTGAAAATTACACTTGAGTAATAAAGTAAACCATTTCATAATGGATTTTCGCTTTCGAAATTTGGCACGATTATTATACAAACTTATAAAAGAATGGAATAAAAATTGAAAATCAACTTTGAGGTAAAGAAATCCTTGAAAAACTTAGGAAGCATCATAATAGAGGCAATGGAAACATCGACTATATTTTCTTTCAATGATGCTGGAGTTCATATTATAGACGTTTTGAGTACAACACGTGTAAATGTCGACAACAATACATAAATATCGTCCACGAATCTACAACAAGTTGTTACTACCGTCATGTGGTAATTAGTTTAATCAAGTTTAATCACGTTACGTGTTATATTAGTTATGTATTATACTGGTGTAATCTACTAGAAATGGTAACACACAAGAAATAAATACATGACTACTATCCGTGAGGCAAAGACATGGACTTCAATATTATTCTGCAGTCACAATAACTAAATTGCTTAAACTTACTCCTTTAACTTTTATTTTGTCGCCTGGAGATAACTTTGGGAAATCATCTTCCGGAACATGTTCTTCAGTATTCACTGCCTCAGGTAATTCTCTCGTTTTTTTCAGGCTGATCGTGTAAGACCCAAAATAATACAGCGTAATTACTTTTTTATTAAGACCTCGGCGAATGGTAAACTCTATGTAAACATTGTCATTTGCAATAGAATTGAACCACAGACTTACCTTCGCGCTATTCCTCTAATAAATCTTCTGCTGGGTGTAGTTAAGATTTTTAGAGAAGGATTATAACACTGCTTACACATCTCCGAATTAATTAATTTTTTAAAGCTTCCTAAAACTTTCCGCCCGGCCATTGCTTAATAAATAAATGAATAACGAAATGCGGTTTCAATGGCCAGCTGATGGAAAATGAGTTTCATATTTAACTTTTTTAAAAATATATTTCTAAGGATGCTTCAGTTGTTAAAATTTGGACAAAGGACATCTAGCAACTCACTTAGTATTTACGTCAAAACAAACACTGGAAATGCGTTTTCCGTGGATCTTGATCCAAAATGGGAAGTGAAAAATGTAAAGGAAATAGTTGCATCGCAGTTGGGGTTGGCGCCAGAAGAAATTAAAATTATTTTCGCAGGAAAAGAATTGCATGATACAATTGTGATTGAGGTAACATACTTATTGTTTAGTTATTTTCTATATAGTTGCTTCGATATGACCTGGCAGTTGATGTATTTTCTTTTGTGAAGGAGTGTGATATAGGTCAACAAAGTTTTCTACATGCTGTGAAAAAGAAGCCCTCGAAAAAGAAAAGTGAACATAGTGTTAGGATTCTAGAAGAAGAAGAGAGTGCCAACTCTGAAGGTTTTAAACCCCTATGTGAAACTTTGATGGATCTGCAATTGAATGAGAAAGAAAGAGGCGATATTCAGACGAAAACAGGTAGTTAAGCACATAAAGGTTCTTCAAATTTATGTTGTAATAGCACATTCACCCAAATTTAACACATTTTCCCTCGAATGTAATTAATTTGCTTTTTCTATTAAAATTTATTTTCCCTCCAAATTGATATTTTATGAATTATTTCATTGATATTTTATGAATTATTATGTTATTACATTATTAAGTTTTTATTAAATATACATCTCTAAACCTTGCACCACTTACTTCATTTGGGTCGTGCCATACAGGACCAAGAAAAGGTTTTTTTTGCATTTAATTTACTTCAACATGCTTTTAAGTCACTATATAACAATTTTTACATTCCTGGATCTCACAAAAAATTTACAAGATTTTGCCCTTAATATTATTAAAATTGGAATTGAATTCCCCCACCTGTATATTGCCTGAAAATTTCCCATAGAATGAATACAAATCACTCTTAATTTTTGTAATGAACTTCTTCGTTAATAATTTTTATATGATAAGTTGAACTGAAAATGTCTCTTGCTCTCACTAGATATTTGTTAACATATTTACTTTGGTTTCGATTTGTATCAACGCCATACGAAACAACTCCGCAGTTAAAACCTTTTAAACTGGACTCTTCTGCCGACCAACCCTGGTGGGTAGAGCACTCGCTGGCTAATTTTTTTTGGAGGTGGTGTGGGAAATACATTTACGTACCCCCAGGGAAGACAGCTCTGGGGAGTGTGGGACTCGACCTAGGCCCATACCCACCAAAACCGAAGGTCACAGTTTCGAGACCTGCATAGGGCATGGGTGTTGCGTTTGTCCAATAAGGTTTTTTCTTTGATTTGAAGAGGTGCGAAATGACCATAGATGTCAAAGCACCCTTAAAATAAAATACTACTATTGCTTGACTTTTGTCTGCAATTACTAACGTCAGGTTTTTGTGACACCCTAGAGGAAGTGAATACACAGCGTATGTGGCTCCCCACACTGACTAGTCATTTGGCACACTTGTGTGGCCACTTCCTCTAGGGCATTGCTTTTTCTGACTTAAGTTACAGCTTGATGGATGAAATGGTTGCTTTTCTGGCAGGTGTGAGGATATCCCTTGCCTTAATGCCATCTGGCATTCTGCTAGGAGTTCTATACCCCTGAGCAAAATAGACAAATAGGAAACAATCTTTCTCCAAAAGTTTCATGTCTCAGTCTCTTACAGTGTTTTCATAAAAAAATTGTATTTCATAATGGAAAGTGTGAGAACAGGCTTTGGGAAAAGTGCTAAGTGAGATGCATTAGGCGTGCTGTCAGCATTTCAGAAACCCTTTTCAGTCTTTGATATGTCTTGAAAGCTTCTATTTTGCTGAGAGGATCATGTGTTTGATCATGTCCTTTTCAGTCTGGCCCATTCATCTAAAAAAATTGTAACATTGTGATTTAAAAATAATTTTTGTAGTTTTTTGTTAGTGTGTGTACCATGATTCTAAATGACCACTATTTTTTAACAAATATTACGTTTTGTTTACACTCTTGACATATCCTAAATACAAGCTGACTGTAATCTCTGAACAAATAACATTGTTTCTTACTATTTTGAAGGGGTCTGTAAAGAACAGTGTTAGTAGTTAAGATGCTGGCCACTCGCATTCAATTTCTGAGGCTCCTTTTGAATTCATATCTTTCCTGCCACTTGCAGTGGCTTCATGTCTGGAATCACTTATTTGGATCTGGGTTTTTTTACATTGGAGTTGAGTTTTGAAACATAAACTGGCAAAGTCAAACCAGGTCACAATGCGGTCAAAGATATCCACTTGTGCTTAGCTTTTGCTATTAATTAAATTCAAAGGGTAAATTTTATATATTGTTTCATAGCAGTATTAGTATATCTATTTATAGGGTGAATTGACAGCTATGGTCATTTAACACCTCCTGATATCACATAAAAACCCATCCGGACAAACACAACACCCATGCCCTGGGTGGGACTCAAACCTGCAACCTTTGGGTTAGCCAGCAACCACACTACCCCCAGACTAACCTGGCTGGATTTTTTTTTCATAGTATTTCTCCCCGACCATGTATTGTATTGTAGTTTTTCTACACCTAATTCATAGTATATATGTTCAGAACTACCTGGTAAATTGATTAAATGGAGATCTTCTGGTAAAATTCAAATATCATAATGTAAGGGATTTAAGAAAATATCATGCAGGGATAAAAAATAAACATTAGTATAATTTTTAAGAAGAAAAAGTTGTTACAAATATTTTGATCAATGCTACATCTCACATTGGTACACTTAGAAATTGATGGGAATGATAGGGGGTGAAAGCATTAAGGCTATGTTATGGTGAGACAATTGTAGGAACACTATAATAAATTCACACTATTTACATGGTGAAGATTCAGATTACAATTTACTACAAGGAAGTGCACATTAAAATTAGGATGTTTTAGTTTTGTTAGTGGGGAGAACTTAAGTCATCACCTTCAGTCTAATATGGTTCCGCCATTCTGTGAATAAATGTTTTACCCTTAAGGATGACCATGCCAGAAAATATCTGTAATAGCACTTTTTTGTTGTAAATCCCCATGCTAAGCTCAATCTTAGGAATTATTTGACAAATGATAGTTATCACTGCTATAACACAAGAAGTGCCACTGACCTGATCAGGTGTATGTTAGAACCTCAAACTCTGCTCATGTTCCTCAGTATGTGGGACTGTTACTATTTAATAAGCTTCCTACTGAAGTTAAGAGAGTAAGGAAAATTAATTTATTCAAGTGTAAAATTAGGGATTGTTTACTAAGTAATTTATTCTACTCTGGATGAATTTCTCCATACATAACATTTTGCATTGTATATCTTTTTTTGACATGCGCTATATTTGTACTGACAAATAGACACATTATTTCTTCATGGTTGTTGTTTTTTTTCAGATCGAGACCGAAACAGAGCCCATTTCTTTGTTTATTGTGGAGCTTGCAAAGGAATGCGCCGTGGAAAATTACGTGTTCGGTGTTCTGCCTGCCGAGAGGGAGCATTCACTGTTGAAAGGGATCCTTGTTGCTGGGAGGATGTGTTGGATCACCAAAAAGATGTGGGCAATGAGGAACTCCCCAAGAGAAAGCCCATTGGTGGGCAGTGTGAAACCAGGGATTGCCCAGGTGGGAATGCCCAGTTTTACTTTAAGTGTGCAGAACATACTCCACTTGCACCCAAAGACTCAGTGGCAGTGGCCTCCAACTTCACAGAAGATGCAGTTGCACTCTTTCTCATTAAACGTAATGCACGGGATGTTCCTTGTATGGCTTGCACAGAAATAAGGTGAGGTGACTGAATTTTTAAAGATGCCAATTGTTTTTTCACAAGTGTTAAGTGGCTCTTTCTCTATGTCTTCTTTCTGTGGCTCTGTGATCTGTCACCTAAGCCTGTGGTGGCTATACATTATCATGGAAAATGAATCTTCTCTGAGTCTCCTCATTGGCTAATTGGTTTCTAAAGTTTTACATATATGGTTTTCACTGGTGTTACCATTACACATCATGAATTAGAATAAAGGTTGCCAGTTTTTGTCTTTGTCAGAGAAGCATTCTATGGGTTATGTTTCTTCTGTACCATTCCTTTAGTCTGGTAATTATTTCAATGCTTGATGACCATCTCAGTGATTATTACTTTACACTACATGATAAAAATCTGGAGTTTGCAACTTTTATAAGAATAATTATTTTTGTGCTTATTTGCATTCTCCAAACAACATAACTTTCTCATACCTTTTATGACTATATACATCAAATCTGCCCATCCAGTTATTGCATACCTGAATGTAATAACAGGATGGACAGCTCAATCAAATGGATTGAAAAAAATTACCTTCCATTAGTTTTTCCTCACATAAGGCACGTCTCCCAAATAAGTTCTGTTAGGCAATTCAAAAAAGTTGTGGAATTAATTTTACTTTAATATAAGGTGCAAATGTCATACCATTCTATGTTCCCTTTATGTAGAAAGAATGTAAACTGTTATTCACACCTGATTTCACATCATTGTCTCTAAGGAATACACTCAATGGAATGGAACCACACTTAATCCCCAACAAAGACAAAAGCCGAACAGAAATTAACCACTGGAAAAATCATGCATATAGTGCTTTGAGACAGGTGCTGTGTTTTGTTTGGTGGTCTTCATGGCAAAAAGGGAAGCAATTTTCACAAATGCTTACTATGGGACTCTTAGAAACCTTTGGTGTGTGATACAGAACAAGCGACTAGGTATACTCAGCTACGGTTTTATTTTCTTTCATGACAACGCGACTGAACTTAAACTTTGAAATGTGACACATTGACTCTTATAGAACTATGTCTGGCAATAGTTTGACAATCTTCCTTAAAGCCTTGACCATGTTCCTGAAGTCTTAGTAGTTCATAGAAATCATGGTAGTTAGGATACCATCAAAACATTTATAGGAGGTGTTTAAAAGGTGGAAGAATTGATGACAGTGACCTTAGGCAAAGATGTATAGAAAAGATAAACTAAAGGTTTATTATGGAGCATAGCATTATAAGCATATTTCAGAAACCTGATCTTTGTGGAAAGGGGATGAATCTAGGGTAATAGCTTTTAATATGTACTGTAGAAAAGAATTGAAAGAATAAAATGGACTTAGAAGAAGAAAAAAGGAAAGAAATTATCCATGGTATGTTAGAAAAGGAAGTCATTATGAGAAATTCAAAGAAGACATGAAAAATTGATGGGATAACAATTACGAATCAATTGTTTGAGACTGCTAGTAGGTACAATTTATTAGACAGTTGTAGTATTTTTGTTTATAGGGTGCAATGGTCATTTTGTACCTCTTCAAGTCAGAAAAAAACCATCTGGACAAACACAGCAACCACCCATGCCCTGGGCAGAACTTGAACCCACAACCTTTGGGTTATCAGGCAGGCATGCTACCCACAACCTTAACCCGGTCGTCAATTTATTAGATGTAGAGGGAGTAAAGAAAAGAATGAAATTCCATGAGAGAATTTAGCAAGTGTATGGAGCTAAAATTTAATCTACTGAAATGTAATATGCTTGTTCAGAAATAGTGTAATGGTTGCTTGAGATAGATTGCAAATAGTTTAGTACTCTCAGTCAGAAACAGACATTCTACTATTAGAATATCAATCAATTTAAAGGATCAGTATACTTTGAGAGTGACAAACCTTTTCAAAATCTTACAAAAAAGTGTGCCTTAAATGAGGAATTTGAAATTAATGTTCAGTGCAAAAAGACATTTAGGGTTGATAAACATTTCAGTAATTCTGAGACAGGAAATATTGAGAAAAAGTTGGAAAGTAGGCATCACAATTGTATGAATTTCATATATAGTATATTTCATTGTATAGTTGTGTAATTGTGGCATGGATTATTTCAATTTTTGTTGCTATACCTGAAGGAGATACCTTTATGGAATTTAAGAATAATGCACAAGCTTGAAAAGTGAGTATTGTGGAGGGTACACCAGTGTATTAGGGTAATTTGAAATCCATTTTTAAATGATTGACTTGGTACTATCCCACATGTTTATTTTCAAAAAAGTGACTTGTTTTACCTGAAATGAGGCATCGTCTGGTCAGACCTATAGTACCAAGTTGTAATCATTTCAAAATGGATATCCAATACTTCCACAAAGTCATGCCGGAAACTACTAAATTTAGTCATTTGAACATTTGAGTATATATTTAACATTTGAGTATATATTTTAATGTCAAAAACTGAAGGCAAGGCTCCTTTTCATGTTAATCCTTTTTCTTTTTAATGGTTGAACTGTAGTAAAGACAAGATTATTACAAAGATTTTTATGAACATTTTTGCTAATTGGAATTAATTTTTATGAGAATATTTTTAGAGTTACTCTGGAGATATACATTTTTTTTCTCTGTATCATAGTGATCCTGTCTTAGTCTTCCCTTGTGAGCAAGGTCATGTTACGTGTCTTGATTGCTTCCGGACATACTGTATCTCACGCCTGAAGGAACGAAGGTTTGAATTTCACCCCCATCATGGTTGCTACACTTTACCTTGTCCAGCTAGATGTCCTGATTCTCTTATAACTGAAGCACACCACTTCCGATTGCTCTCAGAGGTTGAGGTAATTTCTAATGCATGTAATTTATAGTTAATATAGCTAGGTATATGAATATTAGTGTATTACTTATATGCATTTTGATGGCATTTATTTTAAGGTGTTTTCATAAATACATACACAATTGAGTTCTAATTACAGAAGGATCAGTTTTTTTGGCTCTGAAGGCTTAATTCTGAATCCTTGTTCTCACTTCATTTTAGATTCTAGGATGTTTTTAAAATGCAGATATGGCAAATATATCAATACTAGATTTAATGAAAATGCAACAAAGTCTAGGTTAACTCGCAGTTGGCTACAAGTGATGCATAAAATTATCAGGTTGAAATATTAACCCTTTCAGGATGGATATCATGGTGTGTACATTTCCTCAGGACCAGATTCCTTATTCACAGGTGTTGATAAGGGTTTAATAAAAGAACCTGAGAGACCGAAGAACAAGAAAAAACCAGATACCAAAATAACTGCATAAAACAATGGCATAACTGACTCCCTGAGCCTTCTAAGAGAGATTCTCTCACTTCCATTATCAGTAGGGAAAAAAAGCAAAGGAACCAGACACTTATGTTGACCACGAGTCAATATCTGTTAGGTAAGAAATGATATGCATGTTGACATTCATCCTGAAAGGGTTAAACAGTATTGTTTTAGGTAGCTCAAAACTCAGGCAGAATCCTTTATAGACTTTTATATGTAGCTTGTAAAAATTGTCATCAAGATTTGGTGTGATGTATAATCTATATATTTAACTAAATGATTCCAGATAAAAATATATAGGCATATTTCTACATTTTTCTGAGGTGTAAAAACAATTAAAGATACATATGATAAAAATTAAAGTTACACTTCCTTTCTTAATCATTTTGGGTTTTGTTAGATGAGTCTTGTTGATTATAAATGATACAGATGATGTAAACAATTAACAAAGGTGGTTTATTTCCAACAAAAAATACACATGGTTGAGCAGTCACAAAGGATACATTGGTACCTTTTCCATGTAGATCATTCTCCAGAAAGGCATTTGTCTCCCTCTCGCTTCTTCACCTCTGCTATAGCACTATTGCTGACAAGAAGCACGTCCCCCATGATGGTGCTACAATCATGCTATGGCAAGGATTACATTGATTAAATAATTTTCAAATATTACTATATATTTAAATATGTAATATTATGTCTATGTATCAATATAAATAAAATTTGTTGAGTTACAATGTAGGATGTGTCAATAGTCCTATACACATTCTTGTTTATTCCAACTTATGCATTATTAAAGATATCAATATATTTATTGTGATCAGAATTAAGGGATTATGTCTAGTCCCATAGAGAAACTGAGGCCCGTACCGAGAGTCGTAACTACGATGCGACCCTTCGGGAAGTGGAATCAACCCTACCACTTCGGCGAAGGGAC
>WURS02460977.1:0-13589 GCA_011762765.2 Rhinocypha anisoptera | reverse complement strand
CTACCCCTTACCCCTACCCACCTCACTCGGTCTCTCCCTCGGAGGGGATGCATGAGGGGGGCGGAGAGTGTGGCGGTTGCAAGGCCAGGGGTTTCGCAGCGCCTCCGAAATATGCCTCCCAGGCACACCGATCCGCGCGGTGATGCAACAAAAGCCAAATCTCTGGAGCTCCTCCCGATACGATCTTTCGGAGGAAACTGACGAGTTCCGTCATTGTATCACGATAGCGTGAGGCGCGGTCCGCGCCGACGAATCGGCGGAAGTTCGACAGGCGAAGAGGGAGCATTTTAAACTAGGCGCCTCGAGATAATGTCGAATTCCAATGAAGTTCGATGAAACTCTATCCTTTTTTATTGGATCAGTATGCATGACCATAAGAAATAAATTGATCTGTAAAATATTAGTTCACTTCAATGAATTTAACTCTTCTCCTGGAAATTTCCTCAGGACTTTCAATGGAAGCCCATAGAAAGATATCGCAGTTTCCATAGAAATACATAGACCTCCATGAAAACTTATATATGAAAAAGGAACTTTTTAATGGTTTATATTTTCAATGGTAATCACGTTTATGGAATTTTTTCAAATCACGTTTATGGAATTGTATGATTTGCTGACGCCCTCCACATCCATGGCGCACTGTGGCATTCCTTAAACTAGAGCTTCCACTTTTTTACTTCTTTTCGTCACTTCTTTGGTTCAGAGAGAAACACACAAAGCAGATTAATCCACCAAGAAACTTTGCAGAAAATATTAACCAAGATGATATGGTCGAATATAATGTGTATGATGAAACCACAATGATATAGTCACTTTTTCTCTGTATTTAAATTTCCTATCTCGGTTTCACCTCGATACTTCGACATAAAGTCTGATGATTTTACTCTAGTAATACGAAGAAATAAATTAGAAGCATGCAGTACGGCGTAAATAAAAAGTAAATATTATCCAATAATTAGCTAATTTAACAAAATACCAGCTTAGACATAAAGCTTAAATATAAAATACCGGGGAAGATGGAACTAAGAATTAAGAGATTGGCAGGGAAAATTTGTTGCTTATTGAAATGTTTCGATTGCTTATTGATATGTATTGAGACGGATGACCCAAATCTCTAGCCTAAATTTAATATAAAACGTAAAATGTTGGAATCTTGGGTTCAAAACACTTACAAACCACCATAAGAAGACCACATAATGACCTGCCGGTTCTATAAAACGATGAATAAATCGATTTTACCAAAGTATATATAATTATTTACTGAAATGTAATTCCCATGATTCATACGTAGAGAGGTGCGGGAATCGGTGTAGTCAGGAGTAAATGTTGGTGGGGAACTCATTAAATAAGTCAGATTTGCCGACGACCATACCCTTGTTCGTAATTCAGCCAAAGGACTGCAAACTCTGATGAGCGATTTACAGGGCCAGTGTGAGAGATTTTGTATTAATAATGACAGCATGACAATTAAAGTAATGAGATTCTCGCAAAATAAGTAGGCTAGGCTAAATTCCACACTAGAATGGTATATTTTGGAACAGGTAGGAAAGTTTATTTTTATGGGTAGCATCGTAGAGGAAAATGAATGTCGTGGTCAAGATATTACAGAAAGAATTACTATAGCAAAATAGCATAGGACTTTGCGACAAGGAAGGAGTTGATGAGAGGGTCCTTAATGAGAGACTTGAAGGAAAGGTTAGTGAAACCCCTCATATGGAGTGAAGCATTAAATGGATCCGAAACCTGGTCCATGAGTACGGATGATGAACATAGATTGGAGGCTTTTGAGATGTGGATTTGCAACGGATGGAGAAGATAAGGTATAAGGATAGACAAACTAATTAAGAAGTGCTGATAATGGTAGGGGAAGAGAGGCAATTTTTGCGTGAAATTAAAAGAAGTCAGGAAAGGTAGATGGAAGGGGTGCTCAAAGGTAATGGGTTGCTGAGGATTGTGATAGAGTGAAGAATGTTGGGTAAGTGAGGTTGGGTTAGGAAGGGATACATGGATTTTGGATAGAATGATTGGTCTTGGGAAGTATACGGATTTGTAGAAAGATGAATTGGGGAAATTCTAATCTGTGACTCATCAAAAACCGAGGGTTTACCTTTCATCAATTCCCTTGATAAATGGATTACAGCAAATTTATTTTCTATGACAGGGAGACAGAATGGTAGCCTAACTAAATGGGAAAAGAAAGTAAAAGAGAGAGAGTGGGGCTGGGAACTCATTTGACTTTTCCGAGTGAAGCCCTGAAGAAGGTGGGTAAAGGAAAGCTTTCCGACCATTGTAGAGAGGAAGGGGTAGTCAGAATGTGTTCCTCGTTGCTAAGAGAGTATATAATTGGAGAGCGACAAAAGATGATGGGCGCCGCAAAATTATATGCTTTTGAAGATGGGCGGAAGGACATAAGGAGGCGGTTTATCAAGGGGAAGGGTAGTAAATGGCGTCTTATCTCCAGTGGTTTCGCGCTCGTTTGCCGGTGGAATAAGGCGGCACTAAAATAAACAGGAACAGAGTTCCCGGTGGTGGAACGCATGGTGTTGAGGCACAGCAAAATTCGCGCCCTGAACTAGAAATCGTATCATTACTGCGGGTTCCGTCGAGGTGTCTCACAAATAATGTTCATCCTTGTTATGGAGTCTACCTTGAATCTGAAAATCTGACAAGTAAATGTGACATAACGTAAATATGAAATTTTTTTTGATAAGTATGAAGAGAACATACTTGCTGAAGAAAAAACCTATACACCTATTTATCATAAAAAAACATTTATCAGATAATTATGGCCGAGTATTCTTTTCTATGTACATGTAAAGTAATTTCACGCAAATGCGTTTAGCTACAGTGTATATTCTGGGGGTGGAACCATTACAAAAAACTAAATTAATTCCTGGTAATTTCTCAAAAAGGTTTTAATTGAAACAGACCCATCTATCGACGTAGAATGGCATCCGAACTGAAGAAATGGTGAGGTGATTACTCCAAAGTTAAAGATGTTTTCTTTCTCACTGCCGAAATATTAATAAAATTGGCCTTAAGCAGTAATGGACAAGGATAAATCAAGCTGGTCCACCAAAAAAAGGTGATTGCATAGTTGAGACGGCGAAAAAAATAATAAAGTAATAAGACTTCATCCATTCTTTCGGGTGTAACCCGGAATGCGATTCACATAGTCATAGCCAATTCCTTTGTTACAGGGAAACCTAACTATAAAGACTATATAATTAGTATAACTGTGTTTGTACCTACATTATTTCTTCTTGTGGAGTAAAAGAAACATCTCTGAAAACCGTTCTACTCTATGGGTGTTAGATATTGCGACACTTAAGGATACATAATTAAGAGTATTCTGATTTTTGTTTTCAGTACTGTCCCCCATTATCCAATAAAAATTTTCATCCAAAGATGCGTGAAACTGCGTAGTGTTATTACAAATTGAAAAGGGTAATTTCACATCGGTATATCTAATTTGGACTCAAAAATAAAGTTTTAAGTTATAAATTGTTCAGGTTATTAAATTTAAAAATTCTCTTTGTAAAACTTCAAACTTTGTAAAGTTGACTACAACGGTTTTTCCAAATTCTACATCGTATCTGGTAAAACTAGTCACCTTCCATTTTTAGGGTAAATAAAGAAGGAAAACATTTTAATGGCAAACCAATTAGTCCATGAATTACTTCTAGAGAGAGAAAAAAAGAAAAGGTTATTTCATATTTTTCCAATTCTTAATAAAAGAGTTGTCGAAATACCCATCGCCTGTTTAAAATTATATTAGAGGTTTTTAATTAATATTTCCGCAAATAAAGAGCGAGTTTAAATCGGCACTGTCAAATCCGCGTGGAAAAACTTTGAATCACCTCAGCCGTACGCCAATGTCTAATCGCAATCTGAATTCAGGCATCATCTGATTCTAGTTCTCATAAAGTGGTAAGTGCTATTAGAGTAAGCCTTAGGTTTTCGAGGCATATTTCCCGAAATGAAACGAATCCGGCTCAAATTGGATTTCAGCTGGAAATCGTCCTCTCCGTGAAATGAAAGTTTGATTTAAAACGCTTTCGCTTCTTGCATGGAGGGGGCGTAAATTTGGAATCGAAGAAGGAAATTGATGCCAAGAGAATCCCTACGGATAAAAGGTGTGTTATAGCAGTCTGAAACACCGAACGGTGAGATAAAACACCTCGGGGAATAGGCACCGTCAACGAGAGTGGAATCGTCCCCGCGACATTTTTACAAAGGACCCTCGGGATAACGAACGAGACGGAACGACGAGACGGAGGAGACCGGGAAAATTAAAGACTAGAGAGAAAAGATTCCCTCTGCCCGGGAAGAATCCCAAACTCCAAAAAGACCTCCCTCCTCCAAAGAGAGATCTGCTCGCATATCTCAGCGCTGGAATGGGAACTCGGTCGCTGAATTCTCCCAGTTGTTCCACTCTGGCGAGGCGGCTCTTTAAAAAGGGGAGTCCTTTAATTTCAAGTTTTCCCTGCTGCAAATTTCCAGGAAAGTTTTGCTTTTTTGTACTTCGTCCTTGCTTCTTAATTATTCCTTGAGATCAGAGAGGAGAGGACACAGGTCTCATCTTAAAATCTATCTTCTTCCCGAGTCAAAGAGGTGGTCACACGATAGACTCTCAAATAATGTAATAATAATAATAACATAAAAACCCCCTCAAAAGCTTCTTTTGCAAAAGCATCCCGTGGAAGGATCACTTTCCGTACTCGAAGGTCGGTTGTCACAAGAATTTAATTTAGTTTGTAATGAGTGGATATGAATACAATCTCCATTAAAAAATCCAGAAGAATAGAGAGTGCTTCCAAGGGGTTACGTTAATGCGATTCCTCGCCGTCCTTCTTGTTCTATTGGAGTCAAACAACAACAACATCATCACACTACACGACAAATTGAATGCCCAGCACACAGGAGCGACACTAGTATGAGTTGAGGTTTTTATAAAATGAATAATGGGTCTAAATTCGAAAGCGTGTGAACCGTAAAACTGTGTATCTAATATTTTCTCATTGTTTCATTCCACATTTACATGCATCAAAACATTATTAATTTCATTTAATGTCCATTAAAATTTCTATTTTAAATTTGTTTTCCGAAGGACGATGAAAGGGACGGTTTTATCGGCCAGAAATTGGCGCCATTTACACGGCCAGGTTTTAATTTTTTTTGTTTTAATTCGCTGAGAAAAGTCGTGAAATATTGATCACTCCCGCGTGGCATCCCTGAGAACGGTCAATTTACAGGTCTCGTCCCTCAATTAGTTCCCCAGGGAACTTTCGGATGCAGGTGAATGAAATGTGTACACCAAGCGACCATTTGGGAAAAAGAAAGGTGAGCAATTAAATGATAGTCGTAAATTTGATAGCGCGTCACTTTAGATATGCTTTCTCATATTCTGTTTTAGGACAGTTAGGGCTTAAATCCCCTCAGTTGTCGTTAAAAAAACATAAAAATTTCGAAATAATGATGTCGCAATGCTCCCTACTGTGAGATCCTTTAGAATTAGTAATCCTACGGAGTGGACTGTAACTCTGTAAAGATAAGAATCTGCCACAGTTATCATTTATTTAAGGTAATTTGAATAAAGGAATATATATGAATTAAGTCTATAAGATATAACCGTATGAAATGGCTTCAGAGGTAGGAATTTTTCCCTCATTAAGAATTAAAAAATAACAACACAGCAATTCCACAAAATATTAAGTGGAATGGTAGTGTAGTTATTCTTTAATTTTGTAAGATATAACCATATTAATTTATATTTTAAATCTGAATACGGTAACATTGCTAGTTAAAGACTATTTATTAATTTGACCTAGGTCTCGTTAATTCTATGACATATTCAGATTAAACGCATAAGACCCAAAATATTCTGAACTATATTGAATAATTATATTTTATAGTGGAATTTACGAAGTTAAAATAATATGTTCTTTGGAAGGTTGGCAATGAGAGAATGATATCCAGCTATGTCACTCAATTTTTTTTTCGCTCAATGGACACTTCTTACTTTTGAAAACTCTCTTACTCTTATATTTACTTAATCTCATATTAACGTAAGATTGTGATGCTAGATTGTAAATAGAATAAGCCTTTGATCTTTATAATAGATATAACCAGAAACTTGTCTGTTGCGGGTTTAACTGAATTGTAAGTTGTTTATCACAACACGGACACAGGAAATAAAATACTTTTACTAACGGTCACTTTCGATCACCCCGAAACAAAAACCGGCAGTCGGAGGAGCAGATGACAGATTAATTGGCTAATATGTTACACAAATGCTCATGTTTCGCGTTTTCCGTATGAATGACTCTGGGACGATTGTAGAAGCAGCACTTTCCGAAAAGAGAGTTCCATTCCAATAACCATTCAGAGGATAATGCCATGTTTCAGTGCCGTCGTGATTCGAGCAAAACAATTTTAATTAGTTACAATTGGCTGTCTCGTATATTGGACATACCAAAAGTGAAAGGAAAATTTATTCTGTAAGAGGAAAAAATGTCACCGCGTAGTTATTTCATTAGGATTTCAACTCAAAAGTAACTGCCTATTCGCTTATAAGCATTCCACGGTGATTATTAAAAATCATTATTTTTACTATATTTCCAATAAACCTGAATTTTTCCATAAAACTGTGTTCTTACTTGGTTTTATAAAGGAGTTAGGAAAGGACGCATGATTATAGAAAATTTAAGGATAATGCGCGTGAATATAAGAAAATTGTCTATTTTGTTTTCTATTTGTTCATATAGCAACTTTCAACATTCGATTATTTGTTTTGTTACTTTCAATTGACGTAGATATATCTTTATTTCTTCGTCGTTTCATTCAATTTCATGGATTCCAGTTCTCGATTCAGAAACACTAATTAGTGGTCACTCTCGATCCGGGATGCATTCCTTAGCCTTTTCTCTAATCCATTAATGCGTGGTCAAGCTGTCATCTTAAGTCTCCATACACCTTCTTTACTTTTATCTTTACTGTATCTTTTACATTCGGGATTTTAAATTATGTGTTTTTCCACAGTTAAATTTCGAAGAACAAATATAATCTAATCCAGTGTGTATGATAGATGAGAAATATCTAAAAACAATATCAATCATCACGAATCGCCCGAAATTGGAATACAGAAAAAGGAAGGAGAAATTACAGGCCGAAGAAAACGAATCGAATGGAAATCATGGAGAAAAAAATGGAGCATAAACAATATAAACACTGAATGTAAAAGAGAGATATCGGAAATATAACAGAAGAAAGCACAAAAATTTAAGAACTGAAGAAGAGAGAGGGGAGATAATAGGGGAGAATATATATGATTTAATACTACATTATTGGATGATTGGTAAAGGAAGCAGTAATTGAAATACAATAGTAACTGTTATAAATGCTGGAAAGGAAAAAATCACTAAACTACTAATTATGCTATCAGTTATTTATGCAAAAGTAAAATACCAAATGAATTCAGGAACAACCGAGCCGTTCTTCCAAAAAAAATAAAAAGAAAAGGGCGAAGAAAAGAAGCAAAATTAACCCGAAGGGCATGGCATTAGAGATTCTGACTAGAACAGATATCTCCCCTCAGCTAAAAGACAATTTCAATTATAAGAGACAAATTCATTGGAGACCACGAAATAATACTTGGCACTCTGGCTAAAAGTCTCTACGGGGTAAAATTAGTTTTTTTTAACACAAACTCTGCTTGTTATGATGTAAATGTAAATCTTTTTATATTATATTTATATTTAAAACTTTCTACTTTTGTATTTCATATTTTTGAGCCTTTTACTTTTTATGTTTGTATTTTCTTCACTATGGACACCTTAAAAATTTTAGGATTAATATATATATAGCAAACACAAATATATATTTATATCTCTTTTTCTTCTTATGTTAATATTGAACATCTGGCAAGAGCAATGAATTTTTTAAATTTCAAAACGATTCACCGAAGAATGAACAGAAACGCAGAAGAGTGCTGGACGTGCTGGACAGTTTGAAACACGAGTGGGGACCTGAAAAAAGCTTTTGGCGTCGTGGAGTTGAACAAAATGTTATGAATCCTAAGAGAAATCGGAATGGCTCACAGAATGGCGGATATTGATACTCGCTCGTAAGAGAGATCAGGCGGCAGTGATAAGATGCGGTTGTAGAGCAGAGGAGAAGCAAGAATTAAGAAATTATTAAAGATGAGATTCTTCCTATAGCAATTGATCTTCGATGGAAACATCGAGAAGAAAATTGAAGAAATTAAGAAGATAAAAGGGCACAAGAAAAAACATTTTGCGATTTTCTGAAATTTCCCTTTATATTATGAAAGCCGACCAGTTGAATGTCGACCAGTTCACTGCAGTATGTATATCAATACCTATAATTCTCCAAAACCGGGAGAGCTATAAGATGACAAGAGAGCTGCACCCTAATTACGCCCTTCCAAGAAACCTCATTGAATAAGTTCTTATCATGAGCCGTCGAGGTCTGGGATAATAATCCACTGCACTTGTGTTTACGCCAGCGAGAAGATAACCCGGAAACTGCATATCGATATCATTTACATATATTGTTTATTTACATGCTAGCTTATTTCCACCCAAAACATGTGCGACATTTCAACGAAGAGAATAGACAGGGTATATCATCCGTTTGAGAAAGTGATTTTGAAATTCCCGTATTAACAAATGGCAGAGATGAAATACGGGAAGAGATAAAATGAAGTCGGATAATCCAGATTACCTACTACACTTACATAAGAAATGTCATTTGGCGAAAATTGTTATAGTTTTGTAAATGAAATAGGATTTTGTAAGAAAAGAATGAATCATGGTACAAACACTGCAGAGGCAGCAAGTAAACGTAAAGGCACCGGAAGTTACAGGGAAACGCCAATCGGATTGCCTCAGATGATTAGACATAGACGTATGAAAAAAGTTATAAATTTCAAGTCTCCCGGTAGCGGGTAATTCCATCTAACTTGTGATTTCTTTAAAAAGTGTCAAAGCTAAACGAGTAAGCCTTAATGCGCTTGTTGAATGAATCATCAATCTCTCTTATCTATTTCCCGTTAATAGTGAACCATTTTCACCACATTGGGCCGCGAGTAATATAGAAAACCTTATTCATCACAGAGTATCTACAGCCAAAATGAATTTCTCAAGAATATTTTTTTGGACTTCGTCAAAAAATATCCATTAAACGGAGTGCAAGGCGCGCACAGGAGCAGTCCGCCCCCTTCTGAAAATGTGCATTTAAATTTAAAAATGTAAATATCTGGAAAAGTCACTGTGGAGGTCGTCAAAGGATGGAATACCATAATGACATTAATAAAAAATTATTGGTTTTGCTTGGTGGTATTTCCACATAACTATTTCACACGACCAGTTTCGACGGTTTCTGGACCAGTTGATGACGGTAATCTGTCGAAAATGGTCGTGTAAAATAATTATATGGAAATAAATCCAAGAAAAACCAATAATTTTTTAAAATATTACTATCCGGAAATGGCTCAAAAGCTTAAGTATTCAAGCTCAAGGTTCAAATGTATTCACAACTCTACCCGTTCCAAGACAAAGTTTCTCATACATATTTTCGGACAGTTATTTTTCTATCCATCAATAAACTTTTTCAATGACACGCATGTATATATATATCCAATAAGATGGGGAATCCACACTTGTGAATATTCCTCGATCCTAAGAGAAAGCTGTACCTCGACCACCGAAAATTCGGATCGAAGTGTAAGTTCTTTTATTTGTGTTATATATATATATATATATATCTTTTGAAAGTGTAGTTATATATATATATATACATATATATATGTATACCAGCACAAAGACCATAGACTTCCATCAGGTTCGACATTTTTCCCTTTTCCATTACGCGACTTCGGTTTGCAACCGAAATTTGCATCCTGATATTCTACTTGGATGATTTTTAGCTTTAAAGAAGGTCAAAAAAAGGAATGCACAAAGGAAGAAAACTGTCATTTATACATTTGTACACACCCATTCCATAGAATACCCCAGTAAAATCGAGGGCAGCACAACCACAAGAGTTCACTAAAGTCCATTTGTCTCCATCGATTTCCATTCAGATGGGAATCAGTCCACAAATATGAGCTTGATAGATTGCTATCTCCTTTGAAAGCCCTGCATCTAGTCCACATTGCAAAAACACCTCTGAGCCGCGGGGAATATGGAGAAGGTACTCGGGAAAAATTAAACGGGATATTTTAAATCCAAGGAAAAAAATTACAATAAAATATTGAAAGAGATTTCCGAGATTGCAAGTCCTATTCCACTGAGGAGAATATGACGCGTCGCCATTCAAAACAACTGACATTCAAGAAAAAAAGATTCTGGTTTATCTTAAATCGACGAAGGTGAAAAGTTTGGGAAAGAAAGAGTCGAAGAAAGATCTCTCTACATAAAGGGAACGGGAGCGTGGGAGGGAATGGATGTCCCTTTTTTAAATGGGTGAAGTAAAGATAGCTGACGTTAAATGGATACGTTGCCGCACAAAGAAAATTTAAATTATGTCTTGTAAGAGACACCATCATCTACGTCCTCGAGTCAAGCGTCACCACTACAACTTCCCTCCTTAAAAAAAATCACCATATGGTAAGACATTTTACCTGAGATAGGAGAGTTGGTCGAAGGTGTGGTGACGTCAAGAGGAAGAAAAAATCGTACGAAAAGATATTTTGGCGGAGAGAGAGAGAGGGAGAGAGAAGGGGTTTTGACGCACGGTCGGTGAAGGGACAGAGCTTCTCCTTCTCCCGCCACTTTGAACTTCCCTTTCTTCCAAACCAAAAGCCGGCCCCTTTCCCTCGTTCAGGTCCCATGTTTCATTCAGACCGCAATACGGAACCGAGGGCGGAAATGGGTGTCATGAGGAACTTTCGTCTTTTACACTGTTTGGTAATGAGTTCGGAAGTGCGGGACAATATGCTGCTGGCCCTAAGTTTCCAGGTGCTGTTTCCGCTGGAATCAATTTTAGCAAGAATATTAAAATGTCCATATAATATGCAAATCGACGAATTATCGAATAACACTACGTTTATTTATATACTGATTACGAAAACTTGTTAATCAGTGGTTCTGAACCTATTCTGCTGAATTTCCACCCGTCAATGTACTTCAGAATAGTATTATTCCTCATTTACCGAGGTTGTCTAACTAAAAGGGTGCATTCCTAAATATATAATATGCATATACTGTAGAATATAATCCACAGAGGTGGCAACTTGGCATAATTCCATAATTAGACAATATAAACTTCAATGCTTTTTATATTTACACAAAACTATACAGACCACGACCGGTTTCGACGATATCGTCATCTTCTATAGGTTTAATTTTGTAAAAGTATGTATATTATACAAGTTTATATTGTTTTATAGAGTAAAACACCTTTCTTTTTGTAACGTTAAAACATTTAGACGTTAAGTCTTACCAATTGTATTAGATAGGGTGTGTATGTGGGTTATAATGTTTCTACAGATATTTTCAAATATCGTAAAATTCATTTTGGACGTTAAATATTGCAAGTATATGTAGGCAAGCTAAGTTGGAACCCAAAAACGGCGCACAGTACAATGCTATTGCCTATTTATTCTCCTTTCGCCGGACGGACTGACCTCAATAGGGAACTTGATGTAGTCGAATGTAAGTATCGCAATTTTCATAGGTAAATACGCTTCTAGGTCGAATTCCCTCCACAAATAGCCTTAAATTTCTATCCACAAAAAGGTTTCAGCGCCATTACATTGAGCGTCTTTGCCTAATTCAAAGGTCTCCTTCTTGGAGAATCAATTACTGGAAAGAAGGAAATAGGGAACGATAACGAAAGAAGTAGAAAATGTTATTCAGAATGAAAATAGATCCAAAATACAGAGCTAAGACGCGATTGGCTGGAATAATATAGGAGAGACCCCATGACGGAAACTGCCAGATATAAACTAGAGGATATAACAAAGATATTTGAAGAGCCGATAGAAAAGAAGTGGGCGGAGGACGAAGTTCACGGTCTTAGATATTCAGCCGTATTTCTAGAGGATTCGTGAATGAAATAAAGTCGTATCCTGCCCACCCCACGGATTACACGTCTTTCCGAAAGTCTCCTACGAATGCATCGGTATATGCTGATTGAAAGTTTTCCATAAACATTTTATTTGCCTCAATTTTGCATTTCACCACTGCACTTGCTTTTTTCACCATTAATTCTCTCCCATGTGTATGAAGATTCAATTTTCATCTGTTATTAATTTCTACAAGGTTAAAATTTTCTTCAAAAAACTTGAAAATAAAAACCAAAAAACTTAACATCAACATTCTAAATGGATGACTATTAATATACCAATGAAGTAAAACTGTGATAGGTACAATTATAATCAAGCAGAGCCTTAGCTAAAACATGATAGCAGAGCTTAAATCAAAGCGAAGTCTTTAGTATAAGAGAGCCCGCGTAAAATTTTTAAGTACGGTTGGACTCCATATATCAAATAGTACATTGGGTTCAATTTGACAAATGGAGTATCATGCTGAAGTATGGGCCGAACTTCATAAAAACATAAATTTGGCCCAAGTTATCCCAAAATTAAAATTTTAAATTATAAACTGGACTTTTCAGTGAGAAACAACAAATAAATATTAAACCTTTATTACAAGGGTAAACATGGTCCACGATGGGTTTCGAATTTTTTTTTTATGTAACACGCCAAATCAACTAGATATGAAACTATGTAACGAGGCTTTAGTTCAGCAGCTGTTCTGCAAGTAACGGCATTACTCTTATTAGGTGTGAGGTATTGAGTGACCATCTTAAGTCCGTGTCTTGAACTAATCTCCGCGGCAGGTGAAATCCACAAATCGGTGTAAGGGTGGGCCATTTTCCCAGCCATGTGCCACAATTGCTATTCCCAAATAATGCGCAAAGCCGGAAATTCAAACATGAGGCGAAAAATAATTTCTGAATTTCAAGCGAAGAAATGAATGCAGGTCTATCGTTTGAAGAACCATCACGCCCCGGTGAGACTCCCGGCATGGTTGTTGCTCTTGAAGGAGAATCATCCGCTTTCTCGTGTTAGTAGAGGGGGGGGGGTCAACGCCCTCTCTCTCTCTCTCTTCCCCCTCTCCACTCCCTCCCCCAAAGATCGTGACCTATGAAGCCAACAGCGTTTATGCCCCCCCTAAAAGGTGTTTGCGCCAGCGTGATCAGGGAAGACGGGGACGTCCTCCAGAGAGATCTTTCAGGAAAATGTGTGGGCGAAGAGGGTCCGCATCTCACAGGGGACGCGGCTTCTCCCGGGTGGAGGACTGCCGATCCCCCCCCCCCCAATCAGTCCTCCTCCCTCCCGCACTCCCCTCCTTCTCTCGCAGCGAAATTATTACGGTCCGCCGGGCGGAAGAGCGGCGTAGGTGACTGGGAGCGCGCCGAAAAACCCCTCTCGCCGTCGGAGGATTGCCACGTTTGGTGGCCGGTGGACGGGGAGGGCGTCGAGACCCCTTCCAACAAGCGACCCTCCATTCTGCGTCCCCGGCCGACGTCGTTTACTCAACCCCCCCTTCCCCCCCGCC
>WURS02460967.1:0-13590 GCA_011762765.2 Rhinocypha anisoptera | reverse complement strand
CCTGTGCGCGGGGTGGTCCGGGAGGGGGGGGGGGGGGGGGGGGGGGGGGGGGGGGGGGGGGGGGGGGGGGGCGAAGGTGGAGCGTCCAACGGGGATCACGACCGGAGTCGAATACCTTTCGAACAAAATGACATCTCATCGAATGCATAGCAGTTGGGGGGTGGAAAAATTCAGTGATGTGAAGTTGGAAGGAGAAAAAACTTTTTTTCCACGCGGAACCACAAAACTAACCGGAGATGTAAAAAAAAAAACGTAACACCAAAAAAAATGAACTACGAATGGAGATTGGTGGGTAAAAAAGTTGACTGGGATCTATGAAGGAGCTTTTTGAGCATTGGTCCAAATATCTATTCGGATATTGATCAACTACGGAACGCTACTTTGACTGATAGCGATTTTTCAGGAATAAAAAAGGGGATCAGAGGATAAAAGTGAAGGAACGCATGCTCATGCATGCAGACATATTAGAGGGCGCTGGTCAGAGCGATGAAAATGAAGAGTGGGAGAGGCGGAGAAAAATCCCACAACTCGGGAGAGAGAGGAATGTCCTCCCATCTCCCCATTGGCCGAGGACGCCGCCGCATTAGTCCTATTTTGCCTAAAAGGTTTTGAACCCCTATTGCAACCTGCCTAGAGGCCGGAAGGAGGACGCTATTCCTGCGGGAGCAAACACGAAAACCTACTCCCCGAAGGGAGGGAACGGGACGAGGCGTCAAAAAAAGAGACCGGAAGGGAAGAGGAGAAGAGGATTATGGCGGAAAAGTGAGGTGGTGGAGGTTCGGGGGTGGAGGTATGTATTCAGGGATTCGAGAGGTCCCGGGAAGTGATGAGATCGAAGGAGGAAAGGCGAATAGGTAGCTGTGGAAGAAGCGGATGAAAGTGCGGGGGGGAGGAGGGAGAGGGGGGGAAGGATCGAGGGACTAGGAGCTGAAACGACGAAGATGGGGGGTGTGAGGGAGAGAGGGGAGGGGATAAGGTCGCTTGATAGTCCTGGAACCATGAAGGGAAGAGATAATGAGAACCGGGGAGGAGGAGAGGAGAATGCGGGGGGGAGGGAGGTGGGAGCAAAATGAATGTGAGGTAGATGGGAAGAGATTGGAGGAAAGGGAGAGGAGGCGCACCCACGCTCTCTTCTTTAACTCGTCCTTTGCAAATACTTCAGGGCATCTTAACCCTCAGAGAGATTAACTGAGTGGGTGTGTCCTCAAATTCAACTCACAGATGAGGGACCGACAAACTCAATTTTTGAAGAGGGAATTCATAAACAAACATCCCTACTTTTTCTTCGTCGATTCCACGGACGAATACCGTATTAGCTACGAAGGCCAAGTTCTTTCGCCGCCATTCCGTGAGCCAATATTGCTACCCCGCGGGCCTACCCAAAAATGATAGGAAAAAATCACCACTCACTCCAAAGGCCTCCCCGGCGGCTCTAGCACGACGGGCAAATAAATTCGTAAAACTGTAGTATATCAAGGGAAATATCTCCTGGATAAGACCCTTAATTCAAAATAAATATTAAGAATCCTGAGTCAACACGAATCGATTCCATATAACGTTTAAATAAACCCCGAACTGTTTTTCAGTCTTTAATGATATTTCCGTGCATTGGACGGCAGGACTAAGACAAAGAGAAGAACGTCTATTTGATGCATGCCACGGTATGGAAAAATGAACTCATCAAAGGAATATTTAAACAGCAGTCTCAAGAGTTGTTTAACTAAGTCTCATTATAGACTCAAACAAAAGTATTACGAAGGATCTGCATTAGCTCAATGGAAAAAACGACCACATTGAAAAGTGAATTGGGGAAATACGTTAAATACCCGACATTATAATAATTTAAAAATATGATGCTCAAAATATCAATCCTGAATTCATATTAAGCCTGACACGGTCACACTTATCTAACATTTCTTAACTTAATTATTATATTTCCTGGCTAGGGCAGTTTAAAAAAGGAGAAAATTCTAGCGGACGCGTTAAATTATTTTTGGTAAATTATTATCAGTATTACCATCAGCTTTTTTTTTAGTAATTCCATTAAAAAGGGAAAATAAGGATTACAATAGTATAAAATAAAGTCGGATGAAAACTGTCGTTAATATCGTACTACAGTATTTTTTAAACAGTATCTAAGATATGGTGAAAATTTATCAAGAAAAAATATTACCTCTCGTGGCCCATGGTATCCAATTACGTAGTTCTCTACTTCCAGTTACATAAAGTGGTAATAAGCGAGACAAGAAGTCCAAGGATGGCATATCAGATTTGAGACAATGAAAGTGAAAGTAACGAAGAGCTCGGGGGCAGATAATGGGCTTACTGGTAGTGAAGACTGGATCGTTAGGAAGGGAAACTGATTTTAAACAGTGCTTGGCTGCATTCAGATAACTTAATCCTCAGAGATCTATAGAAGTTTTTTTTCCGTTAGCTCTCCTCATATTTAATATACAAGGAGGTAACAGAATTTTCTCAAATTTTAACAGTAATTGTTACATCCCTTAAATACAGCAGAGGGTTAAATTAGATTTAAATTGCACCAATCAGGGGTAATAAACTGTTAATCAAATAAATAAAGTATTAACCAAATAAATATACTACATTTAAATTGCACCAAACAAGGGTAATAAACTGTTAATCAAATAAATATATCAAAATGAACCTTAAGTTTTTTTATTAAAAATGTATGTAAATTCATAAAGCTAAAAAACAAGCGCCTTCGTAAGGAGGGTCCGTAGCCTGTGTCGTACGACTGAAGAACGAATATATGAACCGGAGATATGAAATTCAAGTTTCTGGGGGTGTGCAAGACAATAGATCATGCGGAATGAGAGAACACAGATGAAATTTCGTACGAAAATGACCATATTCATGTGTAGGGTTACGATCAAGAGAAAACGAAGATACCCCAGTGTTCAGTCACAATGGAAATAGAAGGAAGAGAGACAAGCGGTAAATTTAACTGTGCTAAAGATGAGTTGAGGAAGATGTGGGACCCAATTCCGAGAGGGAGAGTGGACAGAGAGGATTGGAGAATCATAAATAAAAGGAGATCGGGAAGTCTAGTGCCAAAAATGGATGCAATTTTTGTTTTAAATAGTTAAAGGTCTTCGCATACAAGATCTTAATAAGGAAGACAACCCAATGGCAAGTTCGCACAATATATAAATCCACTAAATATTCAACTGTACATCTAATAACTACAAAATAGTAACACAACGATAAAAATAAGACTTTTAAAACATAAATATTCAAACTGTATCCTGAGGATATATTGCATGTCACTCAGTGGTAGTTTCCCCATCATGAAATGAATAATAAATATTTAAAAGTAGTAGTAGTATTTTTGTTTATAGGGTTCTTTGACGGCTATGGTCATTTCGCACCTCTTCAATACATATTAAAACCCATCTGGCCAAACACAACGCCCATGCCCTGGGCGGGATTCGAACCCGCGACCTTTGGGTTAGCCGGCGAGAACGCTACCCACCAGGCTAACCCGGTCGGCCGCAGCCACTTTATACATACGAGTATATACGTGTATCGTACGTGAGGCAACTTGGATCTCTGCACGTCTCGCGTACACTGAGAGCAAATCAGTTTGATAAGCGATACGGGAGGCAGCCTGGACACGTTTGCAATATCAAGTGAGAAGTGGAAAACGAGAAAGGATAGAGTATAACATTATTTATACATATAAAGCGTGATATGTCAATATTCATGTAATTAAAGTGGGTTCTTAAACTACTGTGTTGGAGAGAATGCTCAAATAGCTCAGCACTGAAATACTAAATGATTCTAGTATTATGGTCGTGTTGGACTCCTTTCTGCGCAAGACGTCAACTACTTGCGGTGGGCGCGTAACCAAAAAAATGTGTGCTCTAAGCGAAAGTTCCCGTCTCGAGTTTTCACGTCGAATGAGTCCCAGCCTTTAGTCAAACTTTCTGTATGTTTTGAAAGGCTCTCGTCCCGGAGTCAAGTCAGCCTCTCTGGCGGGTTTCTTGGTACGTTTCTCGTAGGTCACCGTAAAATTCGGTTTCTCTGAGAATAAAATATGTTCGAATTGCGATTATCAATCCGAAAACTATTTCACAGCAGTTTTTCATGCTATCCTATTGCTTCGTTCCAATGTAGTTCCTAGCTATACCATTGTCAATTACCTCTTTCTCATTTGCCATCTTTATCCAACCTCTAGGGTTCTTACCAAGTATGATTCCTTTCAACACAGATTTCACTAACCCATATTCTTCTTGTAAATGTGATTCATTAGATTCTCTTTTCACCAGCTCTTCGGAGTACGTACTTCTTCATTGGTTATCACGTCTATCCATTGTATTTCAACATATTTCTGTGGCACCAAATTGCTTGCTTCCAGTCTTATTTTCTGGGACGATTTTATTCTCCTATAAGTTACTCGTAGTTATATTCCATTTACTTCCATATGTATATATCTAAAAATATGCTAAACAGCTCACCTAATGGCTGTTTAATTTTTGCTCAATCTCCCAAGCTGCTGACGCTGACTTACGAGCATTACTATTACAAGATGAACATGCAGGATAAATAAGGGGACAGCATTCTTACTTGGTGATGTGATCTGCACCCTATGTGTCGATTCTAAGGAATGCAACGGGAATTTTATGGGCATGGAATTTCATCTGTATTTGAAACTGCTGAAAAGCCACAAAGTTCCTAATTTCAATAAATAAGTTACGGTTTGGAATTCAGGCAAACATTCCTATGTATATTGGTCGGGAAATAAAGCATTTTAAAATATTGACGCGTTTCGTATATTATAGTTTTATTACGAACGAAAAATTAAGAAAAAGTAGAAATGAATTTTAATAGAAATAAGGAAAAATATCTACTTCCTTAGTTGCAATTAGTGGGTTAATTTGGTGTACGTCCATTAATTTTCGAGCTATTTTGATGAGAAAATAATTTATATATTTTGATTCTCATTATTAGTCAAAAGAAGGTATGTATTTGTTCTGATAACTTGAAATGCGTTTCTTGGAATTCTCGAAGGATATTTGTTCACTGAGGAAGTCCTGGTAAATTGCTGCTTGGGCGTCTGATACCGGAATTCAAAACATCCGTTCGCTAACTGTGCAGCTGGAAGTTCTACTTAACCATGCTTTCGAGGAACACATATTCAATTATGTTACGAAATTATAGAAGCAAAGCCATTCTTAGGCAAATAGGAACCGCTTGAATAATTTCATCTTGGTGTAGTTGTAACCTGGTGTAATTATTGTTAGATCACACCGTCAGTTTATTCACTCGTAGTACTCAAGAAATGCGTACTATTAGAACTTCGTTGAAGAATTACAACGTAATAAGGCCAATAGCATGTCTTATATTTTTTTATCCAAGCACAAATCGTGATAACTTCATAGCTTACAGAAAATGTGAAACCATATTTGTTCTGGTTTATTTAAATAAATTGCTACATATTTAAATATAGTATTATACATAATAACTCATGATATAACCTCAGAGAAACCTCGGTAAGGGTCAATAACAATCCTTTGTTAAATTTCCTGTATTAATTCATGAAACTACTATTCAATTTCAAGATATCTAACAGATTTTTCATGCAATACAAAGATGTATCATTATTTCCGGTTAAACTCAAGTCGTCGTCGAAGGCCTCTAATATCTCCAATGCTTGATACAAAGGGCTAAAATGTCAGTCTATGGGTCTGGTTGGTTATCTTGACTATTGGGTTGGTTATCTTGACATATATGCGCTGCCTCTGGCAAAAATCGTCCGAGCACAAAATATACTCAAAGTCATCACAGTACCAACTTTAGTTAGTACACCACACTACAGGTAAGTGAAATCTTTGATATGAGTCAGATTTTAAAATCCATAACTGTATCTAATTTTAACTAATGTACTTCCCAGTTTTGACTTACACTTGTTCAACTGTAGTTTAGCAGCGAACACTATTTGGAAACTTTTGAGTAGTATACTGAAATACCATATCTAGCTTCTATCCATTCCGACTCAGTCATTTATTTCACCGAATTTCGGCGTAGAGATTTCAACTCCGGTAAATCAAATCCGAGCGTTGGTACAGTGCGGAGATTTGCATGAGAAAAAGGTGCGTTTGCATCAAATAAAGGGATGAATTACTAAACTTAATTTCCGTCCAGCGAACCTTCATTAGGGTGAGCTTCAGGAAGCGAGTAATTCCTGTAGCGGAATTCTGAAAATAGTGATGGGCTCACGCCGAGCATATAGGTGACATTAAAAAACCAGTACGTATTAGCATGTTTCAAATGATGACTTCATTAACACAACCTACTAAAATAATCCTTAGATTAATGCTTAATTGGTGACTAAATACTCTGGAATTCTTTCCAACACACATGAAAATTTTATAAATGAGCAAGTTAAGATAGTAATTGGAAACTGTGTGGTTAAATTAGTGGAATCCATAAAGTATTTAGAAGTTATGTTTGATAAGAAGCTGAGTTACGGAACATATTAATTATGCCTGTAAAAATTGCTAAGAAGTTGGGTTTTATTGCTATAATTAACAAATTTTTAACATGTGTGACAACCAAACTTGTCTACGATTGTATTATATTTCCGCGCCTTAATTATCGTGCAACAGTTATGTTTCTAGCCAATAAATCAGATCGGAAGAGGATTCAAGTTTTACAGAATAGAGGAAGGAGACTGATTCGTAAATGTGATAGATATGGCAATTCGAGCGTAATGTTAAAAAGATTGATGTGGACGGATGTCAATCAATCTATAGAGTATAATGTCCCAATATTTATTCATAAAATGTTCATTGGGGTAATTCCAAAGTATTTTGACGATACGCACATTCTTAATGATTCAATACATAGTTTCAATGTTGGAATAACTGATTATTTTCATCTCCCTAAGAGGAAGAAAACTTCATCACAGGTCTCACTTTTTTATAAGGGATACATATGCAACGCATTACATCCTGAAATAAAAAAATTTATAAACATTGACAGATTTAAGGTATGGTTTCAGGAGTTACTTTGTGGAATTCTTTCATTATGAAAGGTTTTAGAGAAACACCCTGCAATTCCACATAAAATTATTTATTCAATCACGACCCGGTTTCACTGTGGCACAGAATCATCAGGTGATGATGCTGTGCCACGGCGCACCACCTGATGATGACAGATTTAAATTGAAAGAATGGGTAATCTTCAGATGAAACTTGGATTATGTTCAATTAGGGAAATGGAGTTGAAAATGGGTTCTGTTTACTTTAAAAGTGGAATATTTGATGTTGAACTGTATATATTCTGTACTTAAAATGTAAACTTTTGAATAGCTTTCGCTAAATAAAGATTATTATTATTATTTATTTTTCGGAACAAATCTCATTATTATTACAAGATTCTACTTTATAACATGGCTAAGACCTCATTATTTACTCCGAAATTTAGATTTGGATAAAATCGGTTGTACAAAACAATTTGTACAGGGTCGAACGTGCAGCAAAGAAGGAACTGGTGAATTATGTACGTGAATGTTAACTGGGACCTAAACCTTGGCTACGAAGTTGAACAATTAAAAATGTAAAAACACAACAGCACCGAAGGGTGATTTTTCGGTATTTAAAAAAAATGAGACATTAATTTAACCCCATGCATTCTGGAAAGGCGATGCAAAAAGGGAGGAGAGGGAGAGTAGAAGGTAAGAGGGGGGGGGACGGAGAAGAAGGAAGACGGGAGAGGAGGAATTGAGCCATAAAAATAGATTAGTTCGAGTAAGAGGAGAAAGAAATCGATATTGTGGGAGGGGGCATGGCTGAGGACGCGGATGGGTGGCGAAGATATTTGCTGAGGAGGAGCTACGCCCAAGGCGGTGGGGGAGGATGGAGGGATTGGGGGGAGGGGGGGGTCCGGGTGATGGGGAGAAAGAGTTGCGTGGGGATTGGGGTGCGACCGTAGGCAGGAAAAGTTCAAGAAGAAGGAGGTGGGGGGGGGGGGCTGAAAAGGTGAACGTATACCTTTGTCATGCCTTGTTATCTCCGGATCTCTGAAGCAGGAGGCTGTATAAGTAATGAGGAGCGCACTGGCGATAAAGTATTGATCGATCGAGAACCGAGATGAGGTAAACGACGAAGCCACAACTTTTTTTATAGCAATCAAATTAAAATAACCCTGAGAATTTGTAGATAACCAACACCCAGACAATACGCACAATAGAATAAAAAATTCGAGATGCAAATTTAAATTCTGAAAGCCACCACAAGGGCGTAAACCGATGACAGAAGATTCCATAAAAAGATATATCCCTAGGATCTACATCTACATATATGTGGAGTCTACATTTATACAGTAATACATGCGAGATTTAAATTAGAAAAGTATTGGTCGTTATGAAATCCCAATGGCTTACTCCAAATATAGAGAAAGAAGATTAAAAGTTGTAATTCCTAAACTTTTAAACAGGGCCAATGATATCATACCCGATATCAGAACAGTATCGAAGATAAAAGTTCAGTGTAAATATTTTCTACTAAGAGAGGTGTAGGATTTAAATACAGAAAATGGATTGATTATTCATTTTCTCTTATATACTACAGTCGATATGTCTGTATAATAGTACATCTATTGTATACTTGATAAGTATACTCCATCTTCATTTATATATATATATAATTATATATATATATATAAGCACCTCCTCGCGAGCCTCTTGATCAGGAGGACTTAAAATGGTTTCAAGATTTTTTTTTGCTTTTTGTTGAATTTTTACATTGTGGGATATCTAAAAAAAAATGCTCTGAAAACCGCCGCAAGGATGCGTGGTGCAGTACCCACCACACACTCATAGCTATTTAGGAGCGAGCCAACTTCAATCACGCAAAATATTCAATAATATTTCGGGAAGGATCAATAAATCAAGGATGTCTAATTTGGTAAACTCTTGAAGTGTAAGACTTTCTTATATTTATGTATACCCAGAACTTCCGAAACACACACATTAAAATATGAAGTTCATATCTTAAGGTGTATTTCCTAAATTTATGAGTTTCAGAATAAACATTACCTTCGCACAAAGGAAAATCTTTTAGAATGACTGAAACAGAAGAGTAATCACAATGTTTCAATAAACTGATGAGAAATGGAAAATGTTTACCATACAGTTGCTCGAGAATTACTGAGTATGAAAAATTAATTTTACATTTCCTCAAATAAAGGAAAAACCCCTATTAGACAAACGCAACACTCATGTCCTAGACGGGAATCTAACCCGCGACCTTTGGGTTAGTCGGCAACCCACTGGCAAACCCGGCCGGCAACAGTTCATAACCCTTTTTTTACCAAGGTGGCCTTTACTAAAAAATATGTTTTAAGGCAAGGTTATTTATTTCATACTATTGTATTCAATAATACTTTATTTTTTACATAATCTTCATAATATTACATCCCTCTCATTCGTCATTAATACGTATTTTGTGCGAGAATTAGTTTTGTATCACTAATTTTTACTTAATTTCGTACACTAGTGTTGACTATTGACAGATTTCAGGAAATAATCTACAGAAATATAATGGACTGCTTTAACTAAACCAAATTGATTACATTAGTATTGAAATTTATTTTAGAAATTTAAACTTTAAATAATTCTATTTATTCTTTATTAAACTTGTAAAATTCTGTTTAGGCAAACTTTCAATGACTTTTGGTGTGAAACTTCACAATAATAATTAATGAATATATTAATTATCCCACATTTATCAAATAAGAAAAAAAGTGATTCATGAAAGATTCCATGGAATAAAATAAGGGCTTGTTAAACGAAACTTTGGAAAATAACTTCAACCAAATCTTACACGTGTTATGCGGCAGAATGAAACTTGGTGGAAATATACTACGAACTGGAAGGGAGCTAAAAGAAAGCTTTGGCATCGCAAATAAGTTTAATTAATCTCACTAAGATGTTCACGTATAATATCCACGTTACCACTAATTAACTTGATAGGAGAATATTCATATTTCTTACTCAGTCTGAGGAAAACAACTTCATAATTCTGTTCATCGCTATTAAGGAAATTAATTTACGAACAACGTGAACTCAATTTTAAACTCTTGCGTTTCTTTTCCATCGCATATTGTAATTAATTTCCATCCTTTTTGCTACTCACCCTTTAACATCCGCTTGCCTAATAACAAATGGGGTATTAAATAAAGACGTCCAAAATATTTTTATTCACATAATTTGTAGCACAAACAAAATTATTCCGGATTTTCAGTTGACCTACAACTTCTTCTGATGATGTAAAACGCTTTCCACGAAAGTATAATCTTCATGTTGGAGAACAAGAAAAAGCAACATGGGGCTACGTCTGGACTGTAGTGAGGATTCATCATCCTTTCGAATTGATGGTCCTTTGCATTTTGTTCATCATATCATCTTCTAGCAGTGGTATAGGGTGAATGTGACTGGACACAAGTATCCTGTTGCATAATGTAGTCCTCGGCTGACGATTTCAAAGCAATATTTCAACGCGGCGTTTTGTTCTTCACCTCAAGATTCAGCAGAGGGGAAATGCATAAGCTTCAAATTTCAACAGCCTCGGCTGCCGCGACGCTTCAGTAAAATCAATATAACTTGTGACCCTTGTAAATCACCAATCAATCCAAGAATATAGCATAAAAGTTAATTTTTTCACAATAATTTACACGAATAAAACTTTATTATCAACTCACTTTTGAACGGCATCTTTCACAGCAGCTCATTCACTCTTCTTATCAAACTAGGAATTCTCTTGGCATTCTTTTTATTATTTATGCGTTTATAATTGTTCATTCGTTACAATGAAAGAATCACATCAGGGAGTTATACAATGCAACACAACAAAGGAGTCGCAGACATAAAAAATAGTAAAAGTAAACACACATTTTTTGGTGGCGATAACAACTGTCCTCGAGGATAGAAAAGTGGAGCGGAAGGAAGCACATTTGGTGATCGGAAGAGATGTGGCGTTGGGGGAGGTGGAATAGTGATTTCAACGTAGGTTTAGCAATACAAATAGGTCAATTTTTAAATCGTAAAAGATAAGTATTATTATACGAAGTGCAAATGGAAAATGAGTGGATGGGAAGGAAATTGGAAAGCCTTTCTTAGTTAATGGATGTACCAGTTGAGAGAGAGAGATCTTGATTCTCAATCGCTAGCATTGGTAGGTGGAGTACATTTAAGCAGAATTCGGTTATTTTGAACAGGTCAGCTAGATGTGTTTTGGCTTCCTTAGGGGATGGAAAAACATTAAGGGAGTAAATTAGCGCAGGCCAAGTTTGTTTGGTGATTACCTCGCGTACCATGTAACCCTTAGGTCGCGGGTTCAAGTCCTTCCTTATGTATGACTGTTGCTCCTGACCAACTGTTATTTAATTTGATAAGGTTTGAACGATCATAGTCGTCTTCTCGACCTCAATAAAAAATCTACTGCTACTATGGAGTAAATTAGAAGTGGTGTTCCCACTAGGTGGTATGGTCGGTAGGTATAGTGTTTAATGAGAGACTAATTTCCTGAGAAGTACGCCTTAAAATGATACTGAGGTATTTTGGACATATTAGATCAATGTTAAACAACAAGCCGCTCAATATATATGCAAATAAAAGCAGACTGAAGAGATATGGAACTGTGATTGACTTTTAGATAAAAAATATTATTGATCTCTTGAGATTATTCAAAACAGTTGTGATCATTTCGAAAAAATATGTAGTGGGAATGTTAGCAATGCTGAATAATAAAATGAATATGGAATATCTACTTTTACCGAAAAGTCTAAGGCTAGGGCCCAATTGATGCGAAAATATTCCACGATTGTTGGCTTAGCCGGCGAGAGTGTTACCACCGACCGCTATTGTTGTTGATATAAAATGATTTTCCACAAAGTTGAGCCCGAAACCCTAGGAGTCCTCGTTATTGTTGTTAAAGTTTGCACAAATTTGTTATTTTAAATGTAGACGCAGAAAAAATCCTCTGATTTGATCTGAGTTGATAAAACAATTGCAAATGTTCCTATTGTATGGTCAGAATTTTCACCCGACACATGCTCAGTTCCGAATATGACCTCCATTCCGGCAACCGATGCCGGCGCGCGCGATTCATTCATCCCCTTCCTCTCTGGCGTGTTTCCATGGACGGGGAACGTTCCAGCCCTCAAGTCGTTCGTTCCCCCCTGCGCAGTCGCGACGGGTAATGAAAGAAGCAATCATCCCCTTAATTACGGAAAGTTTGTAATCGCAACTGAGCACGAACGCCGACGAAAGACGACGAGGAGCAAGACGTTGGAAGAGCGGCGGCCTCGGATGAAAGGATGGAGATGAAAAGGGGGGGAGGAGTGTGCTTCCGTGGTAATTATAAGTAAGTTAATGAGGAGTGGCGAAGATCGGGAGACAGATTAAAAGGAAGGAAGAGGTGGCGAGAGGTGAAGTGGGGTGGGGAGAGAGAGGCGGAGAGAGGGGAAAGAAAAAATGTGCAGTGAAGGGGATGACTCCGCTGGCGTGGCAGGGCATGTGGCTCGCAAACAAGCAGAGACGAATTACCTCCAACTATGCCTTTACGAATAATAGCGGATAACGAAAGGACCAAAAGAGAAATTCTTCCTCGGACTTTATAGACTATTATCTGAGGAAAGCATACTGGATAAGGGTACCTTATATTACCATAATTATTTACCAGAATGAAGAACTAACCTCTGTTCCTCACTCCCAAACAAATACCTTACTGCGTGCCGACGACTAAAATATTTAAATTAATCCATAACGTTTCGTAGCGAACGTCCTACCGATCTGTCACCATCGGTAGGACGTTCGCTATAGTATTTCATAATGGTTTAACCCATAGGAACTGAAATGAAAACGAACTAATGTACTGGTATGTTAATTTAGCTAACAAATCCTCCATTATTTTCAACTACACCATAAAATTCATCCCACTCAACCTTATGTCATCCGTAAAGGATCTTGGCATTTTATTCGATAATAAATATAATTTAGATGGGCATACCCAAGAAGTCAAAAGTAATGCAAGTACTTCTTAAACCTACTGTACCTTTGCGCAGAAATAGCAGATCCCCGAGCCTTGCGCTTATATTTTACCACAAATTGTCCTTTAATTCATTATTCTCACTGACGACTCCTTGCAACCTTACTGTTCAATTATTTCATTACATTAACTCTTATGTAAGTTTCCCTTTCAGATGAAGACTTGCAAAGATTCAAATTTTAAAGTCTCTTAAAATTAATTTTACTAGTACTTCTAACCAAATCCACGTCTAGAAAGAAATTTTTTCGGGGTCATAAAATCTTGTACGCGAATTGACCTGTGTAGATTGCTATAATTTAATATAAATTTATTAAAATATACGACACTTTATTTTGGCTTTCTCTGAGCGGATTCTCTAATTCATCTAGTAATTACTCGTACCTTGCAATCATGTAATGGAAATATCGCAAGCAATTTAAAAGGAGATTGGAAACTAACATATTTTTCACTGTGGAGGCCGTCACTTGGTGGAATTCCATGATAGAGTGATGGTTTTTTAAATAACTGTTATATTTCC
>WURS02460966.1:0-30716 GCA_011762765.2 Rhinocypha anisoptera | reverse complement strand
TCAAAGCTAGACAATCAAAATTTTCTCAATAAAATCTTGGTTGAAACAAACACTTTAACTTTGAAACCTGCAAAAAAACGCCTTTGTTGCAATAGTTTTATGTGCGCTGTTCATGTAGTGTGCGCTTAGTGTTGGGTTGCCCACTGATCACGCATCGAGTCTTGCGATGAGATAATCGCCTGCGCAAACAGTGTGCTGAGACTCGTGCCGTGCTGTTGGTTCGATTGTTTGCTCGACCATTGACTTGACTTGTGACACCGTACACTGCCGAAGAAGAAGTACTTTCCATCTATTTCCCAAGTGAACCACACGTCTAATTTGATTTGCTTTTAATTGAACCATCATTGGATGGTGGTGAGACAAAAAGTCCAACTTTGAAGGTGATAGTTTTATGTGCTTGTTGAAATTCAATTCACTCTTCCACAAATCTTTTAAGAAGATTGGAGCTTTCAGTTCAAATGCTTTGACTCTGCTCAGTGATCACCACAAGCTCTAATTGGCGTCGATCGATTCACTCTGATTGGCCCTCTTGCTCTGTCAGCCACCGAGCGCAATGGACATCATTAGTTACCCAAAGACAACTAATCTCTTGCCTCTTGATGGCAACATAGCTCTACCACTTCACACCCAATCGTTGCATTCAATCGTGGGATTAGCGGAAAGCAGAAAAGTGTGTGGCCTCCCCAATTCTCCAGTTCGATTCTCTGCATCATCGAATCCAAATACCCGTCAAAGTGTTCTTTGTTTTAGGCGTCGAATGCCGCCTTACTCTCCACACTGTACCTTGCTACACGGTCTGGCTTAATTGGGCTCTGCTGGTATCGAGTGAACTTGCCGCCTCTAATATTGTTATGCCAATCGGACTGAGCGAGCTGTAGAGTTGCCGAGTGACTTTCCCAGCCAGTTCGACTCCAAAGCGGCATTTGTATCAATGCGCAACCGGCTCTTCGGTCCCCGAGGTCCATTTACAGCCCTCGCGCGCTTGCTCTCCCAGAGAGCTTTGGCTCCCTTGGTTTGATCTCACACATTTCATCAGTGTAAATTGAAGCTCATTGCGCCACCTGGGACTCCACATCGTTGTTGGTCAGTTGTTTCTGAACGGAATCATGCTTGTTTGCTAGAAGACTATTTTTGGTCGCCGAGTCTGCCTTGTCGATTGCTGCTTTGGCCATCACCTTGTTGATAGTAGCTTCATGGTTAAATCCACTGTAAATCATCACCTCATCACTGGTAGTGTTCCCGTGACTTACACGAGATTAGACTCGTCGCGCTACTGTTGCCACACTTTGGGTGTTTGAGTTCAATTAGTCATTTGATTGGCGCGGCTGGCAATATGTTGATCGTACTAATCGCACTCGCGGTGGTGGATTTGCATTTGAATTGCATTGAATGGGCACAGCACGCGCGTTGGCCTTTGTGTGGCGCGCGCGAGTCACCTCTTGACAGTGCCCGTGCTACTACCGCCTGCTCAGCCCTCATTCTTCAAATCTCAAGCGGGCAGTCTAATTTGATTACCCGGTCCGCATCGGCCTAGTGGGGGCAGGCTGGGCCCCCTGACCCACCGGCCAGTGGCCCAGCCAAAGTTTAGGTCTTTATCGAAGCGGGACGTGTTTATCACACTTATCAAACTGGTATGAAGTCTATCCTCTATCTTATCTTCTATTGATAAGTGTAAAAAAAGTTTAAAATCCTACGTTCAAAAATGGCGGATTTCAAAAACCATAAAAAGGCTCAATGACGAATGGCGTTTGCTCAGCAGTTTAAACTGCAACAACCAAGCAATTTTTACACTGAAATAAAATAATCTCATCACAACTACTGCATTTTAATCTTTCAAATTTGCTTAAAGACTAACTGGGATAAAAAGTATAAAACCATAAAACCCAAAAATGTACACATACCCAACTAATTAATTAAACAATAAGCAGTTTCTATACTACACTGACAGACCGGCGTATAAATATATTTGAAATAATTATTTTTTTCAAATATATTAGAGAACGAAAAGTTTTCCAAATGTATTTATAAATTGACTATATTTTTAAATAATTAAATCAAATGTATTTTAAAAACTTATTTTTTTCAAATGTATTTGGAAAAAAAATAATTATTTCAAATATATTTGGGCGCCGGTCTGTCAGTGTACTGTTGACATCGTTGCTTGACGATTGCCTTAGAACCAAAACCAACATTCAACCAACGTTATACACGTGTTATATACGTCCAATTCCATTGTTAAACTCGGTTTCGGTTTTCAAAATCAAAATTACTTTTTTTGAATTTATTTGTATTATTCGTGTATTAAGTGTGAAGCGAGCAATCATATCACGGAAAAGCAAAATTCGGCGCTCCATTGGAAGCCTCGTTTTGCTCATCCAGTGACTGACCAGAGTTGCAAACGGTTCAGGTTGAACTTGAACTTGGACTTGGACAGGTTAAGGTTCAAGCTCAACCTGGACCGGAGCTGCCTGACGCTTGCTTCTTCTCCTCTCACCGCTTCCCGAGCCCGAAATCCATGTGCTTGAACAGCCATGCCATGGCCTCGCCTTACCTGAAGGCTCTCACCAGCACTGGCTCGTACTGACATCGCAGTTCCCCATCCATCTCTTCTTGGCTTTGGGCCCTAAAATAATTTTTCGTAAGTTAATCTTTTTAAATTAAAAAAAATATTTTTTACAAGATGGTCTAAAGCGCCGTTGGCCTCGTGTAAAAAAATGGCCGCAAATCCGCCGAGGTCAAACTCGAGTTACTATAATTCAAAGCAATTCAATTATAATGCAAACAAATTCGAAACAAATCGAGTGAGAATTAGAAAAGTTCGAATCCTGAATCCAATTGAATGAAAATTCAAAGAGTTAAGCACAGTAGAAGTAGCGTGGGTGGCAGAATACTAAAATTCCAGAACATAAACTTAGAACATAGAAAACCACAACCATAATATTCATTAATATATAGAAGAAATTAATATCATACCGATAAAGTTTCTGGTAGAGAAGAGCCGCTTGCACGTGGTGACCAGGTGGCTAGGACTTTGCCTCAGCTAGTCCCACTACGTTCTCTTCCCCCATGAGTGTTACGAGCTTTGCGAGTGAAACACAACACTGGGTAAGCCAAAACTAGGGGCACAGCACAGCCATATGCTATGCACTATTTGCCCCTAGTGTTGACTTCTTCTCTGATTCTTCCGTTTTTTTAATTTCCTTCATTTCGGAACCTGATTAAAAATCATTTATATAAATCTTGATTCAGCGTATGCATCGCATATAAATCTGGTTCGATTCTTTCTGAGTATTTTCTTTCAACACTAACTGAATGGTGAAACACCTCAGCATTCGTTAAGATGCTTGCACATTGATTACATATAATAACAAGGGCATAAATCCCAAAGAATTAAAAAACAATTAAGGTTTTAACAGAAAATTGATAGTTATCTCTTAAATGATCCATGATGATAGTAATTCCAGAAATGGTGTCAGATGGCGGGTAATTTGGCGGGTACTGGAGAGAAGATTGACATGCGCATGAACCTTTCAGTAAAACCGAACTAGGTTGAACAAGTAACTTTCAAAATTGTTTTGCATTTATCTCTCTTTATAGAGCAACAAAACAAATATTTAAAAAGGTATTACAAAAAACAATTACCTTTTGAAGTTTGTCGACGTAACCATTTCTTACAGTGGTTAATTATTTGATGACCAACCAAAACAATATATACTATACTATATCTATAGATCATCCACCGTAAGACAAGCACACTTATATACACTTGTACAGCAATAATGCTTCACCAAATCTCCTATATATAGCTTTTAAGAGTCAATTTAAAACTTTTGTTGTGACAATGTTAGTAGCTTAATACTTTAAAACAAAGTTTACTTTCTAGAAAGGTTTCTTTCAAACATTACAAGGAATTTTTCATAAAGTCTGTGGATTAAAGAATTATCTGAAAATCTCAAATTTTCGAACTTTACAATTAGGTATCAGAGCACCATTTTAACCCAAACATGTACATGGCGTCTATTTCCAACTATTCTGTAACGAACACTTAACTTCCTAGTTGGTGCGTTACTACAATCCTGACTCACAACTAAGTAAGTCACTTTTAGAAGATAACTCTTTATGATAACTAATAGAAATTAATGACCCATAACACCACTTTCTACGGTAATTACAATTGTACATTTTCATCAAACTAGAACTAAATAAAAATTGACGGTGTATACCTCTTGAAGTTTGGTGTGACTCTACCAAACTTAAGAAATCGCTTCAGTAGACTAAATTATACTCAGTCTGTAACATGCTGCTCACTAGTGTTGGGCTATCATTGCCATTGAATCCTCCGGCCTGCTCGCAACTGTATGCTGTCATTCTATTCTAACTGTTTTATTAGGTATTGTTCGACGACGAGGTGTTTGGTGACTTTATTTCACGCTAGCGCATTGTTTGCGCGACTTTATTGCCCTCGCGCTGACGGGTGGTGTCGAGCTAGCGCGGTGAGCACTCTAGTAGCGCTCGCCTAGACCGTGGATTGTTCTGATCGCCATACTGTATTGTTGTACTGGACTGCCGATTGCCACTTTGTCACTATTGATGCCTTCATTCACCTTACCCACCACTTCATTTGCATCATAATCGGGCGCGACAACAGACCACTTGAGTGGTGTGTTACCCTTATAAGCGCGCTTAGATGGCAAGTCTGCTCCAGTGTGAGCTTCGAGCCATTAGCACTGCTTACTCTAATTGAATTACTGTCATCGACTGTATGGTGGTACATTGTTGTTTGGATTTTGACTGTATGTGCCACCTTGGGGAGAGAGAAGCAACTGCGATGCTCACCAATTGACTTTCACTCGTGCTCTCCAATTACAACTTTCCAATCGTAGCTGTCGATGTTTGATTGAGGCCAATTGGTGCACACGCGCGCGCCAGAACCAGTGCCATGCTGAATCATGCTCGACAGCGACAATCGAATTAGGCAGTGCTAGTGCTGGCACTGCTGGCCAGTGGGCGATATGTCCTAAGATTTCCCTGCTGCTCAACTAACGTTAATCGAACCATTTTCGTTGTATTCTATTTGCAAGCGCGCGTTAGCCACCAAACACCAGATACAAGTAAACAATTGTCGAACAATTCTCGCGAGACACTCAGCCGAGAGCTAGCAAATGCTCGCGCCTGTCAGTGTGCTGGTTCGCCATTCTCTCTCTCTCTCTCTCTCGCTACACTATTTACCCTGGTCGGTATTAATTGGCTAGTGTGGTACCCCCTCACTGGGGCACTCTGGTCCAGTGATTCGATCTCACTACTACTTTGGTTCCTCTCAATCTGTTCCAGTAGGCCGCACACGCGACACCTCACCCCGTTCGTTTGGTTTCTCTGTAAGAGTTAACATGAAATCGAGTTGATTTCACTGTCCAGATGACATGCATAGTCTGGCGATGCCAAGGCGGAGGAAACGTGAGACGCCTGCAAGCAGAGGCACACTGCACACTACCTTAGAGCGCCAATCTCACTAGTGCTTGTCCGCGGGGACACTGCACCAGTGCCTGATTGCCCTATGCGTGCCAACCCAACAAACGACGAGTAAATCTTCCGCAAGCGAGAGATGCAACCGAGGTTCGACCGTTCGACCAGCACTAGATCACATTTGATTTTTCCACTGCCAGTTGAATAGTTTTTGAGCCAAACGCGCCGCAGTTGGCTTCGGACAGGAGAGTTACCATCACTGGGCCCTCTCCAACGGCAGTTCACGTTCCAGTACAAACACTGCGCTCTCGGTGACTTTATTGAATTTCAACTCATTCCGATCGCCACTCGATCGACTCAGGTCCTCCACTGTCGTGATGGCTGACACGAGGCCAACTCAATCCATTGAAGAATCGTTAATCATTTACGTTACCAATGCAAGTGCTACTGCCTAGTTCTACTCGAGCTACGTGATTTGACTTAATTTTTTTAAAACTCTATTTGCTTTTGACTCGGTTAGTGCACGCCAGTGGCACTTGTCTAGACACTTTGTTTCGTTACGTTTTTGACCATTCTCTCACTGACTACATTCGTAGCTTTGCAAAGTTTTTTTAAACATTTGTTTTAATTCGGCAACTTGGACATGATCCGTGTATGTGCGTATTTAAGAGAAAAACCCAAACCAGACAAAGACAGACAGCAATCCTAATGAGACCATGTTGGATCGCGAGTGGAGCGTGCAACTTTGAGTTGGTTTTGCTTTCTTGCTTGGGGCTATCGCAGTGCCACATACCGAGTGGAGAGCATGACACCGAGTGGCACCACCGTCATGTGTCACACAGCCGAGTTGGTGCTGTGGGTTAATTATCGCGCCAACTTGGCGAAACTGAGCTCACGACCCTGTCTCTGTTTGCCAACGCGCCCCGTCACTTGTATTGTCTGATCACGCTGGATTTTATCGTTTTATTGATGCACATAAATTGAGATTCTAATAGCGCCATTCGAATGGACAGATTGGCTTGCAAGCTGCGACTCGAAACCAATTTGAGGCTTGTTGGGCAGTTTCAAAATAGCTCAAAAGTTGGAAGGTTGACCAAAGAGATTCTGAGCTTCTTGGTGACAGCACCTGAAGGGGGTGTGCTTTGAGCCAGAGAACGTCGCTGGTAGGCCGAGTGTTATAGGGACGAACAGTGTTGCCACTTGCAGTCGGACTGAGATTCCTTTGCCAATATGTGGGGCTGGTAGGGAGGCTGGCAGAGTGCGTGCATCGCGTAACGAGGCGAATTAAAAAGCCGAGATTGGAGGAACTGGGAGTACGCCTTCTGGCGGGTGGCGGCGAGGCGTCTATATCAGCTGCGAGTGCGGTGGCACCACTGCAAACCAGCCGGCAGACCAGTGCACTGTTGCCACGCTGCCTATCATTTCCGCCAAACGCCACGCTTGACTTTCCGACCAATCGACCCAGTCCTATAGACTGGATTAGTCTTTGCAATTCAAGTCATCGGCTTCACACACGCCAGATAAGCACATTGACTCAATAGCTTGGTCTCGATGAGCTTCTACCGTGCCTCCAACCTATTGAACTTGATTGAAATTTTCAAATTTCATCATCACCGTGGTAAATGCACTGGTGAAGCCATTAGGTGCCTCGTCACTGCTCACTGATGGTCTATCGAGCTAACGAGCGACATTATCGCCCACTGTACTCGATGGCATGATTTGTCGAACGGTACGCGCGCTTAGATCTATTGAAGCTCGTACACGTTGGCGTTCGGTGTGGGTCGATTGAACTCGACTGGATTGCCAGTAAAAAGCTAAATCGATTCTTCGAACTGTCATCACCATTAGAGCTTGGCGGTAAATGGTGATGAGCGTGCGCCAACGCGCCTCCAGTAAGAGATGGCGCCCGCCGGATGCCACCCGACAACGATGCCCGCCTGATCTCTGGTGCTCATCACTGAGGCTCATTGCCAGGCTCGAGCACTAATCAAATTAATTTCTAATTATAACTTGTCTAGTGATGGTATATTGTGATAGTGACGATTTGAAACACGCTTGGCTTAGGTCAAGAGGGGTCTAATTCAATTTGTGGCCTTTGATACCTTGCTCAGAGGAGAGCTGGCAAGCAGAGTAGCGCCCAGTTCGATACAGGCTCTGCTCTTGTTTGCTTACCGTTCATGTTATTTATTCTTTTATTGATTCTCTGTCGTGGCCCACTGTTTGCTTATGCATTGACATTCGCCTTGCTCGTCCTCGGAGCTGCTGTTGACGCTCGGTGCTGTCTCTCGTGGTGGTGCATGATTAGAAAGCATAGTCTCGCTCACTGCGCTTGCGGTGAAGTTAGTTGTCGGTGGCGAGTGGCCGGCGCCACTGGTCCGCCGCCAAGCGCCTTCTCTACTAGCCATCTATATAAGTTGCAGGGCGCCAGTGCTCTCAGGGCGGCCCCAGTGCCGCGCGCCAGTGTGCATGTATTTGGTAAATATTTGCATAGAATTTAATTATTTTTCTGCTTGCTCGCCTGCTTGATTGAGCTTGACTGATGCCAATCTGACCGATTGCTCGCTTACCTGCCGTTTGTGCACCTGGCTGGAACGATCGATAGTGCATGGGCTTGGCAATGTTGTGGAATGCAATGCGGATTGTCGAACAGGGTAGCAAAGGCAGTGACGAGACCACTGACAGAATTTGAAATGTCACAGTAGCTGTTGATGCCAATTTCAATAAGATTGGACACTTGTGAATGAATCCGTAGTGTCTGTTTGCATTGCGATCAAGCACTAGTCGAGGTCGGTGGCGACAATCGACAATCGGTTCAAGCCATCTGTCTTCGTTTGTTTTATCTAACAAGAGCAAGTAAGCTAGTGAAGCAGCACCATTGATTGAGTTTAACTATCCACGTGGTTGTACGCTTGGTACAGTTGGCCTAGCACCAGCGACTGGAGGCCAGAATTTTCCACTGCAAGAGTAACTCTCGAAAGCCTGTCCTCTGTTAGCAGAGTAAATCTACCATGGATTGAGCAGAGCGGGGACACACACACACAGAGTGAGCAGTCGGCTGCTTGGCAAGCAAGCGAGGAATTAAATCTAAATTAGATTTTATTTTGCTTTCTTGTTGCTGGTCGAGCTCGATTGAATTTGAATTGGATCCACGCTCAGGCGCCCTCTGTGACTCATCCTTTCAGCCACCGCCTCAAACTGGCTCCAAATTGGCGGGTCAAATATTTGCCTATCTAATTGTGCGATGGCCACTCGGCCAGGGTGACACAGCCACAGATCACTTCAGATCTCGTTCTGTTTGTCTTTTAAATTTGACCGCCACTACAGGCTTGGTTGGAGACAAAGCGCGCGCCAGTGGGAGACATCGAAGCGATTACCAGCGCACTACTCAATTCTGGTTCTTTCCACGCGGCTTGGCTTGATTAATGCGACAGACTTGGCGAGAACGCTGTCCATTTGGCCATTTCCACTGTGCCGTCTGTCTGTCTTGATTCCTGCTTGTCCAAGATTGGCCCAAGAGTGCTGATGTGCCGCCGACAGTGGCCAAGGAAGTGCTCAATTGAGAACCAATTGAGGCAACGACGTCGCACCAGACTCGAGTCGATTCGAGACACTTGATTTATCTGTTTGCATGTCAGTACCCAATAAGCAGTCAAACTGCCTCGCAGCGGGTCCAACAATTAGATCCTGTCATCGTCACTTGAGTTCTATCAAGACTCGATTGAGGCGCGTGCGTTCCGTGCTACTATCTCGCTTGTCTCGGGAGCCATATTCTCATTTGTTCTAATTGAAAGATTTGCTTGACCTTGCCCCGAGAGCGCGTGCAGAGTGAAGGAACAATTTAAAATGCAAATTACTACTACCGCCACACTTGGCTAGTTCTGTCAGTCAGTTAGTCAGTCATCGAGTTAGTAGAAGAAATCAAAAGTTACGACGGGTGACGGGCGACACAATGCTTGCCCTAATGGCGCCAATTTGTCGCCCACTGCCAAACCTGTGGAACCCACACTCATCGATCGAGACTCTCTGCATGCGCGCGGTCCAATCGCTAGCCGAAATCGATTTTCGGGTACGATAGGATTTTGTGTGACAACTACTCAGCACAAGTCAAACATGCGCAACGATCGGTCACAATTAGACAAATGGTGCTCTCCATTACACTGTCTAGTCATATGGACCCAATCTCACCAGACACACATACACACACTGGTGCGAGTCGAGACAAAGTCATGGTACGCAATCAGTATGCGGATCAGGTGAATTCAGGCTTGTTGGGTGCCTCTCATCGCCCGGGCACAACTCGATTAGCTGGTGCCGTTGGAAAACAATTTGCAAGTGAAAATCGCTTGCTCCACGAACCAACCACTGGCCACACGGTGGGCTGCTACTCTGCTCGGTGTGGCTCAATTTGCTTATTAGTGTGAATCCTGAATTGATTAGTCCGAGCTGCCCAACCCAGCATTCACGACACGGCGCGCGGCACAAATCCTTTCAGAGCCTAGCATGTGAGAGAGCGAGCTCAATCGTAATTGGGAGCCATAACCCTCAGTGGGTAACCCAACACTATGCCTCGGCGAAATTCAAAGCTCTAGCTACGAGCTTGTAATTTGCTTAATTTACCACTTGCAACGTATTGTGACTTTTACAAATCGGACCTAAGCTAAATTAGGGTAAAATGATTAAAAAAACCTAACCAATCTATGCACCGATATTCAAACCAACAACAAGACCGTACGTTTTGGCCACCAAAAGTTTCCTGTTACGCCGCTAAATACTCCATTTTAGACTGAACACTTTACCAAAGCTCACGGGTTGGTCAGCCGCAGCAAGCGCGTAGCACACTAGCCGGTCAACCGACAAACCGAATTGTGGCAATATTTTAATTAATTAGAACAAAACGTACAAACTTATACTGTAGTTTGTTTCTAGTTTTGCTAGTAATTTCAAATGCCCCCAGCAGCAAAACGAACGGAGCTATCCACAGATGCATCCTTAATAACTATAGAATGCTTTTTGTCTTTTGTTCATTAAAATTCAAGCTCAATCAAAAGCTCAAGTAAGGTAAAGTCTAATAACAATAATCCAATTAACGTCACTCGCTCCTCAAGCACCTCCGAAAACAAGGAAATCACAAAACTCGGCTTGGGCTCATCACAGCCATTTGGCTCCAACATATCATCTTTGTCTCCTTCTTCTTCACATAATGGTACCTTTTTCGGGGCTACTTTTCCCTTTCAAACCATCCTTTTTTCGATTCTAAAACTCTATAGGGACAAATCTTAAGACCGGAAAAGACCCATCTATGAATCTGATTTTTTTTCAACACAAAATCTCTTCCTTACTTCATTCTCAGTCAATTTCCACCAAAAGTCTCTTTTTTCCCAAAGACCGAAAACCGCAGCAAAAAAGCCATGCCGTAAACGCTTAGTGTTGTGCCACCCAGTGCTGGTCGAGCCGTCCGTCAGGCTCCACTCGGTGCGTGGCGTGTCTTGCATTCGAAACATTCACTGGCAATCGAACCATGTAGCGGGCAGTGCTCTACCGGTCAGTCGGGCGCCACTTTATCGCCCAGATCACTCTCTACCATCAGATTGGGATTAGCATTGCTGCCCAACCTGGGTTCCTACTCCCCTTTCACCACCGTTGGCTCTCTTGGTGCGCTTGAAATTAATTAGTTTCTGGCATAAATTTTTGTTAATTAAGCACAAGATTAAAATGATAATTAATCTAATTTGCTTGGCTGGTCGCCATGGCTGGAACGGGTCTAATGCGAGATGTGGGAATTTGGTGATTTATAATCACTACTACTGTTGGCTGACTGGCAGTAAAACCTGCGATAAGCCACACTACACGAGGCCATCCGATCCGAGTACCAATACATTGACTTGACGCTACCCCACCTCACATACTGCTCGAGGTAATTAGACGCGTGGCCGAGTAGTAGTTGAGAGCCACTGGGACACCGCTCGCAGTTATGAATTTGTGTGTTCTCTTTCTCCGACCGTATAGCTGCCTGAATCCAGTTTCCCTTAGCGATATTTAAGCTTCCTCAATATTTTAAATTTTGCAATTGATTTTATGGTAAGAAATTAAAATTCCAATCGAAGATATAGGCTGTGCTCGAATGACAAATGCCATACAAGTGAAAGTCGATAGTGATCAGTGCTCGCACGCGGTCGACTCACTCTGGCTCTTTGTTTGTCGATTGTTTGAGCAAAAGATTTCGGCGCGCCATAAATCATCGGTGCAGAGCGCGCGGCTCAGCGCGAATCACCCAATGATTGGGTCTGCTCACTGCCGGGCACTTTAAAACACTGCTTCTGCTTTGGCTGGCCTACGTTTGACACCGCTTTGACATCATTAAGACGAATGAGACAATTTGTCACTGCAAACCATATTGGATTCCTACCGGTCCAATTACCGACTGACTGCCGTGACCAGTCACTGCACCACCGGTGACCACCTCCGCTCGCTAGCTTTGCCATTGCTCAAATGCACTGCCACGATCGATGCGCCACTGATTCTCAAGTTCTTAATTGAGACAAGTCGAGTTCGGACTTAATTAACAAGTTTGCTTAATTTTTAACTAATTTGACGCTTGCCTTTTACCGGGTTTCCTTAATTGTGCGCTGATGAGCTAGTGTTGTCTGATTATGAATATCAGACTTAAACTGTAAGCCATGGCTTTGTATTGCTATATCGATTCACACTAGGTGATGTCAGCCTATTTCTTGACATGCCCAAAACCTTGGAATGTTGACAAGCAAGCAGAAAATTTTGCCAGTTTAGAGGGCCAGGAATAGGCTTGTGACAACACAGAAGCTCGATGGTACCAACGATTGGCGAAGACCAAAGAATAATTAATATTCCATGAGATGGCAGAATGTAAACAGACGCTGCGCAAGAGTGGATAGTCGGAAAGCGAGTCCACTCAGTTCTGATTAAAGTGTCTATTCGTTCAAATGACGGGCTGACTGATGGACTGATTTGGTTTGTCCGTGCGCGCCGATTACGCTAATGACCAAAGCGCGGTGATTGTTTGCTTGCTCCAGACCTCGTGATCGAGTTCATAACAGGCGCGACGCGTGCTGATGAGTCACTTGGCCATTGGTCACCACCAAAATGACTCTTACTCATTGCTCGTGCTGATAGGGATATATATATCTGGTAGTACACAAAGTGGCTCCAATCGCAATGAGTTGTTTGGTAAAAAATTGGTGCCAAGAGATCTACATTGAGTGGCTATTTGATCACTGGTCGGAGTGGTTGGTTGCCATGTGAGTGACGTGGCACTGTCTAGCTCTGCATCAAGTCACGGTTAGTGACAAGAGCCATTAATGATTTAAGGCCAGCACGCAACACACAACTCGGCTGCTAAGACAACAAGGTCCGCCAGAGTTTATTTAGTCAACTAGACTGAATGGGCTCGATGTCATACTTGATTGAGCGAGCATGACACTGCCGGATGGGAAACTGAGTGACACCAGTTTGTGGTGTGCTTGATAAGCTCGCTCGAATCGCTTCACCACTACTGGCATCAGACCACTGTCACAACACCCACTACGAACCACCCGATTAATTAACACTCTCATTGCGCTGGTGTCGTCGGCTCCTGAAGCCCAAGTGTGACACTACTGGGCGTCTCGCCCTCTGTCGACCTGTCACTTCATCCGACCATCTCATCTGGCACTCTTCTGCCTGGCTAGTTTCTTAATCAGGCTGTCAGTGCTCTAATTAATTCAACTCGACCCGAACTAACGACATATTGAGTTAGACCGAGTTGGAGCGATCCATGACCAATCAGTCCTGGGAAATGATCCAACCGATTGCAGACCAGAGTAGAACGTGCACTTGCCACTCTAGGTCCCACATTAATCGCCAATGCGGCATATTCATGGCCTTGCGGCACGCTCTTGACAGTGACAAGTGCAAACATGGGCGGGTGAGTGCGCGTGCCACTCGGTCCAATCAGACCGACCCCAAGTCAATGGGACCACGATTAATGGCCGCAAGTGAAGCCAGTTGTCCAGTGCACACACCGAAAAGCAAATTATCACTAAAGAGATGCGGCCACGTGGCAAAGGTTAGGCAAGCAGTAGAGGTGGCGTGAGGTGGAGTGGCCCCTCGCGCCTAGGTCGCGTGCCGCTGCTGGCCCGCTCCCACCAACACCAACATCACTGACCCCTGACTCTTGACACTTGGCCAGTGTGAGTGCGCGTGACACGTGCTCTTCAAATTAGCGTGTTAAACTGTCACACCAATAAGTTCTCTCTCTCTCTCTCTCTCTCTCTTCCTCCCTCAGCTTCGCAACTCGGCAACTACTTTAATTCTAATTACAACTTGCCCGACACCGTCGATCCACACGTACACCACTCGCCAGCACCATATTTTGCTATAATTTAATTAAAATTTAAAACGTAACTTATTCAAACACGGACGCAATGGGACGCGTGTCAATTATGAAAACATCACTTGAGTAAAATTGACTTGGATTCAATATCCATCGATCCATTGCTTGCACTAGGTAGTGCGTCTTTTATTGAACTTGGTGCAGTATACTTGCAGTGCAGTTCAGTACAGTAGTTATAACTTGGAGAAAGCAAAAGATTATTCGTTTCAACATCAAAGTAATCTGTTCACTCCCGAGAATCGATTCCTTGATTCACTGAAACCTGTTTGCAGTTTCTGGGAGAGGTTATCATTGGGTCAGAAACTGTAAGAAAATAATTAATAAATTGGCCTCTATAATAGATCGTAATAATTAGATTAGAACCAGAAAGCGATCGGCAATAGGGAATATTGCATTATTTATTGAGAGCCAGAGCCGAGCGATGAATGGTCAGCGAGAGTGGTAGGCAAACAGGACCGAGCTGGACCAATACCCCATTTGGTTGGGTTGCGTGCCAGGACGCACTGCAAGCACCAGTGGACAGAGCCTAGTCAGACAGATTCCCGATTAGAACTTGTCATGTTTTTTGCCCACTGGTTTGGCAGAGCCTGGTGCGGGGTAGCTGGGCAGTGCCTGCCACCGCAGCCACCACGTTGTCCATTTATTGATTTGATAATTCAATCAGACAAGTCTTGGCTGACAGTGCCTGACGAGGCCTGACGCCATCGTGGCAGGCGCGCCGTCCTGGCCTATCATAAGCCTATGGTGACCAGTGCGATTGGTGCGAGTGTGCCCGCCGGTGACACTAAGCAGAGAATCGAGTGGACGATGAGCAACGACATGACTGATTGCGATGAATGGATTCTATCTGCCGGGTCTCTGTTTACTTAGCCTCTATTCTCTCTGTTTGTGTTTGACTCTTTATTGCTCATATTATTTATGATTGAGCGCCTCTGGATTGTGTTGGACGCACTGACATGGCCAGTGGGCGGTGGGTCACGCCAGTACTGTCACCAACAAAGTGGCGCCCAGCCTGGCCTTTATGCTCAATGGCGAGCTCGCGATTTATGCTCGGGCATCTGGCAGGGATGTTCACGCATTGTGTCCAAGGCTTCCGTCCATTGTCCTCTGGGCTCATCAGAGCTGGTCCAGTGCATAACCAGGCTAGACTCTCGGCAAATGACTGCCACTGTCAGTGACCATTCTTGGCGCACAAATCGGCGATCGGGGCTGCATGGAGAATCCATGACAAAATTGCGTGATCTTTGGTATCTGCTTTCTCGACGCTCGAGTAAGCGAGCAACAACAGAAGCTCATCGGATTCGATTAGTGCCCCCATACTAGTGAGACCCTCGAGCCCGTCACTCAGTCCTACCTGTCACATACTATTGCAAGCAGAACCTATTTAGCTTCCAACCAATAAGCCAAGCATAATAAACATTTTGTCAACACATGGCTCACTACCTCCCACTCAGCATCCACTATGGCCATCATCTGACTAGGCCCGGTGCAGCCAGTGCTTTGGGCCGGCCCAGACGGTCCCGCCGGCGGTCCACTGGCTCGAATCGGTCTACTTAATTAAATTGAATTGGATCTGGACATATTTTTTTACCGTGCTCGGGCACCATTACGGCGAGACCACAGTAGCACGGTTCATTGGCCAGCCTAGCCACAGAGAGTCTAAATTGTCGGTGCGCTGTAGCTCGTCACCATTGGTCTGAAATCTCCAAGCCACTGAGCGGACTGCTCAATTTGACTGCCATTAGAGTGGATCCAATGCATCATCGCGCACCGACAGACAGAGCGACAAGCAGCAGACAGGAGCAGTTGGGCTCGCGCGCACAATCATTAATTGCGCCTAAACTGTTTGACATGGCATTATCCCGGTGGTGCGCCTGACCTCGGCCAGTGCCACATGCCTTCATCACTCCCAGTGCGCGACCTACTCGATTCCCTTGGAGACTAGGCTCGGGCAGCAAAGCTTGGTTATCATCATCCAACTCTTCATCTGTCACAGTGTCGGCAAGTTGGCTCGCATTCGCCTTACACTCGGAGCGGTGCCGTGGCGCTATCCATTGCAAATAATTAAGTCCCGGCGTCAATTGGACTAATGCCAGTGTAAGACAATTAGCATAAATTTGCATGGAACACTCACTCTCGTTGCAAGCAGTGAGAAGTGAACCATTCTGACATTTGCTTGTCTACTTGAAAGTGCTATCTTAGAGCCCGAATTGATATACATCTGCATCAGTAATTAACACTACCGCCGATTAGACCACTTTGCGCAACTGAGCCACTGATCCGTCGGTAGTGCCAATTAGTCCACCTGCCAGGCGTGGCCCAATCAAACTTGTAGCAGAGGGCGAGCCACGAAGCAATCGATCGAGCTGACTCGGCGTCACCACAACCACCAGGCCTTGGTCACATCGCCAACTTCATTATGCAGCCCGATTGTCCCCGAGGCAACTCGATCCAGTGCTTGCCGCGTCGGCACTGTCACACAAAAAACAGTAAAAACCTTAGAAAGAATTGGAACATTGGTTTTCAGGACCTTGCAAGCAAATTTTCTCATTGTTTTTGTTTATCAATGTCAACAGAGTAGCTTTGTCATCCATTTTAGTATCACAGATTTAGTATCTCAAGTAAATTCGAGACACTTTTCAGATCATCGTCTTGGCAGCCTGGCCTCACTCCGTGTTTGAGTGCAACAGTGATTTGGAGACAAAAAGATTAGGATACTGTGAGACAAAATAGTGTGATTGTCTGTTTATAATTCATGATTAAAAAATTTAAGTTTTTTGTACTTTTCCAAAACTATACTGAACTTATAGTTAAAAATTTTATTTAATTAATAGTTTGCTAAGAAAATGTTGTAATTAAAATTTTTAATAAAATATAATTTAATATTTTTCAGAATTATAATTGTTTTTACAAAAATATATTTTATTTATTAAAATATTTTGAAATTAAGACAAAATACACACTAAACTGTGAATTGAAATTATAACATTGCAAATTGGCTAACAATCGATTTGAGATGAACTCCACTTAAATATCACAAAGTCCATGCCCACTTTATCGCTAACGGCTGATCTGAAAGTTTTATTGGAAAGTTCAAGTTTTTGGTACCAAACGACTCCGAATGATTCCCAGAATAATGTGATGAAAGGAAACCCTATGGACTTTATCGTTAACTCTCAAACTAACGCGTTACTGTAAAGACAAAATAGAAGGAAAAGGAAATAGAATAGAATTATATTAATGCCTTTTACTTGGAAACAACGCGTAAGTTTGAGGGCAAACTGTAGTGTTATCGGAGCTCTACACAAAGAACGTGTCGACTTTCTACTGAGACACAACACACATGGTTACATGTTTTGTTACAGGAACATTATATGTTTTACTGAAAACAGTCGAATTTATTCAAAAATAACTTTGGTATGAAATGTTTATAAACGCATATTGTTATGTTCCTAAGAAAACTTGTGATCATAGAAATAAATATTCATAATTAAAGTACATTTTGTGTATTCTAGCAAACACTTTTGTGTACGTTTGCGAACACTCCAAAACATGGTTGTGAAGGTACACTTTTTAAGCTGGCTTTCTTCAGTGCGCCACCACCAGGCCTTGGTCACATCGCCAACTTCATTATGCAGCCCGATTGTCCCCGAGGCAACTCGATCGAGTGCTGCCGCGTCGGCACTGTCAACAAGCCCTACCGACTAGCGTTTTTTTATCTCTGTTAGAGCTTGTCTGTCTCTCGTCGATGATGATTTAAATTAAATAATACTGAACCCGATTGTTGCCTTGGGTCAGATCAAGAGCACAGGTCAATTTGCGGGCAGCGCGCGCCCAACCAGAACCAAAGAAAGCGTGCGGGCCGGTTCGCGCAGTGACACAGAGTAGCTGTGTATCCAAATTAAGCTGATTCCGAGGCTGTGCTTGCATCTGCTCGAAGCCAGTCGAGCCTAAAGCTAAAGTGGGTCGAACCGCTAGTGCCACAGAACACCATTAGGCCTACTTGGTTCATAGCAAATCGGATTGGCCTCGCCGCCATCGGGACCTGAGCTGGCGCCCAACCGCAAGCGATGCGATGCCATTTTAAATCTAGACTCACGGACCCAATTGATTTGGTATCAGAGCAAAAAAAATAAAAATTTTGCCTTCTCTAGCGCGGTGCCTTATTTCGCCTTAGGATTAGTTTCCAAGGATCAACAGAAAGCGCCGTGTTGCCATGTTGATGTTTGTAATTAGATTTTGGATCAACTTGTATCAAATCCTGTGTATAGTGCATCGCAAGTCGTGTCAGTCAGTGGTAGCGACTGATGAGTTAAATTGATACTGTACTCACAATAATGGACGTTAATAGGATTAGACTTGCGTGCTCGGACAGCGAGTACCACCGCTGGCGTCCACCAAAGATCCAAGTAGATTAGAATTCATTGATTAAGTGCTAGAATAGGCCAGCCAGAGAGTGGAAACAAGTGCCGCAGCGAGCTTCATCAGACAGATTGCTCCCTCACCCGGTGTGACCGCCCATTCATCACCCGGGCGCCAAATACATGCTCCCTGGTCACAGTGGTCTATGATCACAAAGTAAGCGTTTTGTTTGGACACGGTTCAGATTTGACGATTTGCGAAATCGCAAGTGGTGCGCGGTATGGGTCATTTCAATCAGACCAGACGACAGACTTAATCCTCAGTGGTGCAATTGGTTGGCGCCACTAATGACCACCGGCTTCGGTGGGTGTAACTCATTTGCACGCCTTGTTTACGTGCCATAGAGTAGAAACACGCCTTACTAGCGCTTAGCCTAGTAGTGATTTGTGGTCTGTGCCCACTCCAAGGACTCAGTGATGACCACAGTGGTCACTTAATTTGCACCCACGCGCGCGATTTGTCACCACAGAGAGGCGTTCATCTGCGCCCCAATCGGGTTCGTCACTGGTGTCAGTGGACAACTTCATTAGGGAAAACTTCATTTCCTAATGGTGTGCGCTACTGTGCTCATTGCCAACTACCACACTTTCACCGCAAATCCGGTAGATTTGTAATTTGATTCCACTTTCACTCATTCACTCTCCATTCGTGTTAGCTCCACAGATTCAATTTTGCTTTGGTCTCATAGATTTACTGGTCGCTTGTTATGTGGGAAGCAGATTGTTCGGATTTGGGTGATGCCTGGAACAAAGCTGCCAGTGGTGTCATTGTATTCAAGCCATGGAGTACGCTGGCCACTTAGCTTGCTTGGCTTGTTGTCTCGACTGGTGAGCTAGAACCGTGCCATCGAGCCACTTTTACCGCAATCGGATTAGTGTCGGTGGGGTATTTGTCGGCACTCGGACTACTGCTTGTTATTGAATGGAATCAAATGGTCAGATCGCACCGCCACCCTCGCCCGACGCATCGCTCGCCACCGATGCATATCGTATGTCACCGCAGCGTATCGTCTTGCCCACTCGTATTGCACTAGTTCATTCGTATTACAAGTATTATACAAGCTCCACCGACATCAATTGCCGTTTGGAGGGTGGTTTTTTCTTTCCAAGTTTTGCCTTTTAAGCACATTGCCCGTCGACACATTGATACACTCGACAAGGCTGTTTGGGTCACCCTCCAGTCGATTCCGGTGGAATCGGGTCATTTTGGCATGGCTTGCAGTGTGTGGACTGCAATCGAGTATGCCAGTGGCGACTTAGCATGAGGTGGCGTGCCACCGAGCTTGATTTACAATGGCCACCGGGTTCTGAGTATGGCGGCACGCCGACGCCAACTCACGTCACTGCCCAGACCGACTGGCCTCTCTCCATCTTGTACTTTAATTGATTTACGAGAGGCTCTCTCTCTCTCTCTCTCTCTCTCTCTCTTTCTGTGCGTCGGTCTTTTGTCAAAAATACCACAAAGCTACCGGTGTTTGGAGATGGATTACCGTCACCTTGACTGTTTGGGAGATCAAACTGGCACACAGCCGGGCTACTTTTAAAAAAACATTTGCATCACAGTTGCCAAAATAGGTAGTACCGATTGGTGCTCGCTCACGAGGGTCAAAGAGCAACCAAGGGCATAGCACAAGCGAGCCAGTCCTTACCGGAACTATTGGTCTGTGTGCGTACTGCTACAGTTGAGAGTGCACATGTAAAGGCAAGTTGATTTTCAGTTCCAGCTATCGCTCATGAGATTCTGACACTGGCTCACAACGAGTACGGCTTGATTGCATATGCAAATCGATTAATCAATAAAATAGCAATACTTTAATTTGCTTTTAATTTGACGCCAGAGTAACAGAGATCAAAATGGAGAGAACTCTGGCACGGAAAATGTCGATTGGATCGCAATGTGCCTGCCTGATTGACTCTCTTTCTCTATTTTGTGTTATAAATAAATTTTAAAAAGTCAACTAGCAAAAGAGTAGAGCTCTCGAGAAATTTCAGGTTAGTAGTTTGCTTTGCACACAGCACAGAACTGAGGAGGAAGTCCTGATTAGTGTCTCTCTACACACAATGAGTAAAAGAATAATTCAAGTGACACGCGTGCATCGATTGCCGCGCGTGCCACTTTACACCCTAGGTTCGAGGTGGGCTTGACGAGCCATTGAGACACAATCGATCGATCCACCTGGCAACCCATTAGGCACTGTTTGTTTTGGATCCCTCTCCCAAACACTATCACCCAGTCTTGCTTCATTCCAACTCACTCACTATGTCTTAATTCTGTTTAGCTTGAAAAAAATTGATTTAACAATCTAGCTCTAATTACGATTTAATTTACTATTTTTATCAGTGTCAACGTGCTACCGCGGGACATGACCAGACATGTAGCGTCTCGTGATATATGACTCGCAATGAGTGATTGCGCCGGAACAGAGTCAAGTGTGGTGGCCTTATCACTAAAGCACTGTAGTGTCGATCGATGTCAAGTTTGGCCAGGTAACCAAAGTGTTACGCAAACCCGAGTCCAATCATGGGCCAATGACTCTCAGCTCCACTCACCTGGTGACTGTTTGGTTAACGTCGATCACCAGCACACTGCAGTATTTTGTGAGAGACACTGCTACCAATAGTCACTGGTTTTGCTCACCCTTCTCTCATTCTCAATCTCTCAAAGATTTTTTATTTGCTTTTAATTAGCATTAGACTATAGTCGCGCTCAACCGCAAAGTGCTTAATGACACCAGACTAGGCCCATTAGCCCAACTCGGTGGCTGTGTGTTGGTGAATGGACCCAATCACGCTATGGTGCCAAATCGAGGATCTCTCAAGTGCCGTACGCGCAGATATTGATACAGATTTGCACACCACCGCTCTCCAGACGACCATTTGGCCAGTCTGCTTCGAGCTGCTCTAGTTAAAGTCAAGCAGACCAATGGAGAGAACGCGGACCCGGTTGAAAACGATTGTGTGTGTGTGTGTGGGTGCGCGGTTCGGTTCGGTGAACGTCTAGTGTGCTCGCTTCGGTAATTGCCAATATCGATTGCGCCAAGTTGCTGCCATCGATAATTTATAACTAGCGTATAATGGCCATTCGCTTAGCACAGCCGTTTTGATGAGTCTATCCAATTTCAATTGACTCGAGCTAGTGCTTCAATTTGAGAGTCCCACTCAAAAGTGTGATCCTTGGTGGTGATTCACTTGCACTGCACTGTGGTTATAACAGTTTGGATCAAGATTTGTTGAGGTTGGCGCAAGACGTTCTGTCTGATGGAGTAAACTTGGAATACCACCAGCCATCGATCTAATTGCCTGGATGACTTTAATTAAAATTGATTTCTGAGCGCCAGTGCCGAGTGTGGGGAGTGTGCGACTTGAATTCTGCTGCGAACAGCACTATCCGCGGGCGGTGGCAGTGTGCCCAAGGAATGCGACCAACGAGAATCGCTCGACTCCTTGCTTGAGCTAGCCCCTCGCCGAGTGGTCTAAGATTGAGTCTCATTGATTGATCGCGATCGCCAAGTTTGCACCCACCCGCACTTCGGCCCGATTGGGTCGAGCGTGTTAATTGTGATTGGATCCGACTCACTTCGCTTGCGTCACATGGCACTTTTCGAAAGCATTGCTCGTTTTCACTCACTCAAAGCACACAAGCGAAAACGTCTCACTAGAGTGTTGTCACCCCGGTGGCGCTTCGTTGGGACAATTTGCACTTGTTCTGATTTTGGTTTTGCCTAATTTAATTTGCCATCGCCTCCGAAATCGATCGTGCGCCGGCGAGAGACAATTGATCCCACGACCGCTTGTGTTCCCATTGCATTGGCTAGTAAAGTAGCGGTGCGACAGGCGACACAATTCTCACAATCTCAACCTGAATCTCACTCGCCCGTGCACTGCTACCCTGCCATGCATAATCATTCTGGCCGATGGAATTTCCAATCGAACGCTCGCTGGCTCGAATCAGACCCAAACATCTGTCATGGCGACATAGTCATGGCTCGAGTAACCCAAGCTTTTGGTGGCCCCTAATTGACTTGTCGAGCAGACCTGTCGATTGCAGGTAGCCTTGATCCGAGATACTTGCAATGCGCAATGCAGACCATAGTCAGAAGTGGTTGCCCAAAGTGTTGAGAAGCATCAAGGGATTTGGTTGCCCTTTTGCCATCGAGAGTTAATCTCCACTTGTCACCGATTAGGCAGACTTCGAGATCGGTTACCGTACGTTTACGCTATTATGATCGGAATTGTCGATTAGACACTAGTACTAATCTACTCGGATTAACGCTAGCTTCCGAGTAGATTAGACTTGTGCTATAGTGCGGTGACAGCAGCGTGGTTGGAAGGACTCAATGGTGGCGCCCGAGTCGTACCATTAGAACCCACACTCACCTCACTGTTAAAAATACTGTCAGGTTATAACCCAAAATTGACCTGCCACCACCAAGCCTAGCTGAATCACCGCAGCCCGCGCGGCAGATGGCATGCGGAGGGTGCAGCATTCTAGCCCTAGACAGGCATCACCCTCCAGCGCAAATCTTAAACTCAGTCTACCATTCAGCTCGCTCATAGGCAATTTAATCAGTTGAAACCAGTTAGTCTGTGTAGATTTGGCTCAGATTGGCCTAGCAAGCAAGGGCTCTAACGGTGAGCCAGTCCTGCTAGCCATATGCCGTTGCATAACTGGCCCACCGGTGCGCCGATGTCCCTCACTGACACTGACTGACCACGTGGCCACTACACGCACCACTGCGGCAATGAATCCCGCCGAGTGCCGCGTGGTGGCGCGCCTGCCCGGGGGGCGGATGCACCGGAGCGTGTCGCGCACGAGCCACCACCGAGTGCGCGATGCGGCTGCCGTCTTGTCTTTGCCCCTTAATTAGGTAATCCTTCTATCGAGCATAGCCCCAGCTGCTGACCCTGTTGTAGCCTTTGACCTGGCCTCATTTTCTGCCCTCTAATCACATCTATCAAAAGTAACTGAATCGCAGACTACAAATGTCACCGAAGTCAATGCTAGACCAATTATCTCTTTGGAGTGCCTGGGCAAGTGCCACTGTGTACATCTGACTTGAAAGCTGCTGAAACCCGCACCCGCTTTCAAGCTGTTGGTCAGGTCCAAGTGCAGCCATGACTATGTTACATTCCGTCTTGATAATTAAATTCGTCGATTACCGAAACCAATCACAAACTGAGTAACTTATAGTATACATCCCGATGATCTTATAAAAGAGACGTGTATCAATTCAATTATTAAAAAACACTGCTCACGAGTCATCTCAGTTATTTTTTGAAGTGTGACCCGCGCAGCGCTGAGATTGCCAGTACCGCCCAGAGATGAGCGTGTGCGCAACCAGGTTGGAGGTGTCATCATCAGGCCGAAGTGAACGGGTCGTGGCAGTGTGCCAGGCACGCGCCACACTATTGTTGTGACTCCGCAGTGGCAAGTGCCTATTGTTGTCCCAAAAGTGTATGCACTATCGGTAGGACGCACAACAAAAAGTAAAATGACCTACGAGCAGTTATTGGCAAAGGCAACGGGGAGGTCATAACTTTTTGTTGTGCCTCCCTACTGATGGTGCATACACTTTTGGGACAACAATAGGCACTTGCCACTGCGGAGCCAGCCCCGTTGCCAGCCTCGCGCTGCCATAGGCCACACCTAGTGGTTAGTGTGAGCGAGCCTGCCTACTACTGTGCTGTGTGAACTGCGAGTCCCACCAGTTACGCGCGCCAGCCACCACCACTACTTTTTACCAAAGCTGGTCCGCGCTCGTGTGCGTGTGTGCTCAGCCTGGTACTGGTGCCTTGTCGGCACGCAGTCTGGAATCCGAGGTACTATGGCCATTCACTTGAGTGCCAGAAGTTGAACGAAGCACACCAATAGCACCCAACCGTATCACTGGAAGTCACCTGTGCAACTCATCACATCTCAATGTATACTGTGCGAAGTATCTAGTCCCACCGGACCACAGAGTGTCTGTTCAAGTCATCGCTCGCTGCACCGACTGCCATCACACGGCTGGACCATGATCGGAGGATGCACCACTGTGAAGCCTCTTTCTGTAACCAATGGTAAGTTCAGTGACCACCCAAGACACACCAAAAATCACGCTCTCTATCTTGAGACACCATTAGTGAGTGAGAATGAGTGATTGCAACATGTCAACCAAGTCATCCTGTTTCAGAGAAAGCTAAAATGAACTTGAAACCGCCATTAACGATCCGTGCTAGGTGTACCCAACCGCAAAAGAAATCTAGCAAAATATTATTATTATTGTTATTATTATCAAAAGACTTGAGCACGACAAGATTTAACACAACACAACTACTATATACAGAGATATACAGAAAGATAGTTATAAACAAGCAAATTATCCGAACAAAAGATTAAAAGAGATAGTAGTGTTTGACTTGAATTACCAAACGAACGCAAGGTTTTACATTCAAACATGTCGTAAAGTGGCGTCCAGCTCACACGGCTATCAAGATTAGCAATCTGACTAGAACCCTGTAGAAAGACTGCCTTGCGTAATCCAGGTAATGGATCGAATCCGAGCCTCTGTCCAAGCCGATCTCTGATCTGACCGACAGTTTAGTTATCCCTTAGGTCAGTTAATCCTAGTTCCGACCACAAAAGGAACGGACCCGAACATATTCAGAACCTAGAATGTTTGCGCAGCGGGCCACTCGGACCGAGACTCCATCGTATCACCTTGTTGTGGTGCATTTGTCTTTATGTGTGCTTGTAATGTTTACCATCGTTTGTCTTAAGTCTCGCTTCTGATTGCGAGCTACCGTGCGCTGCACTCCACTACTTGTATGTACAGTGTCGGACAGGTGTTGTCATTGTTTTACCACATTGCCACATTTTATCACTTGGCAAATGCTGACCTCTGTCACTCAACAGGCACTCGAAAAAGGCGTGTTTGGTGTCAGCATGTGGCAAAAAAATTTCTATTGAAACCAATGGCGGATGCTAGCGCGCCAGCCACAATTCCATTGGTTTCAATGAAAATTTTTTTTGTCACATGCTGACACTAGACACGCCTCTTTCGAGTGATCGTCGAGGTCTAGGCTCGGTCGCCTTGCTGATCACTCAGGGCCGATGCCACCTGACCCTGGTGACCCAGATGCAGCTGACAAGTAGCATATCAGTAAGGTCGGTCATTGATTCTAAAAATATTTCACCGGTAGACGAAACACTCGAAAAAGCCTCAATAGACTTGTAACTGAATGATCAGATTTAGAAATCTCAATTTTTCCCAGCCTAATGCATTGAAAATTGTTTAAATATTAAATCACTGATTAGATATTTGTAGAATCAATAACTGACCGTACTAGTAGTGGTCAAATCGAGCCATTGTTTTTTGTGTTTGTTGTATAATCGGTGAATATAGACTTGTTGACACAACAATGATGGCGGTCCTAGGCGCCAGGCGGGCGCGTTTCAAGTGCGTCGGCGGTGAATAGGTGAGTGCGCGTCGGCCACGAGTGCGCTTGGCGCCAAGACGGCTCCCGATGCCTGCTTCTGGTATCTCAAGAGGCAATCCACTCCTCCGCTTGTCTTCGATTGTTTGCTTGTATCACTTCTCGATTGATTATGTACATTGGTAGTCGGTGGTAGCGTTATCACATGTAATTCGATTTTGATTTCTACCTGACGATGTTCTCTTTGATTTGCGAGCTATAATTACTGCTGGTGCTCTATTTATGGCTACCGGACTGCCAATCGTCACCATGGATTGTGCAATATGGCCACCTGGTCGATTGCCGATTGTGGCAGTGGCGTGAGGCCCCGATGGTGCTGCCATGCTGTTGGTGGGCAACAACACGGATCGAATCAGTGGATTATCGAGCGATGGGTGCAAGCTAGCCTGGCCTCCAAGGCCATCTCGCAGTAGCACTGTTTTTGTTGTGCCTGTCGCATTGTTGCGTCACCGAGCCAAATCGGGCAAATCCGGTCACTTACGCACGCAGTGTGGTCAATATTGACCACCAACAGCTGTATTTAGCCCGGGTCTAGTGTTGGTACTGCCAAAATAGACTTATCACAGTTCCAATTTGGGAGAGCCACACCTCGACGATTCGTACGGTTCTTTCAATCTTTACACAGTTATAATTATCATCAACACTTTGCTCGATTCATCTTGTTTTGGCTCTTTCTTACCACTGCGTTGTTTAATCAAGCTCGGTGTATCATCTTACAACAACTTGGCTTTATATTAATAGAAAAGCCACGTCTTATCCTCGGAAGCAATCGTTAAGCACACACACACACTCACACATAGCTCGCTTTGCGTGTTGTGTATGTCTGTGCGTCGGTAACTCTTGGGACAGTTGAACCGGAACCGATAAACAGCTAGATCAAGTTTCGAGCCGTCCACTTTGGCTGATTAATCTACCGTATTTGAAGTGTAATTTTTAAATTGAGTCAATTTTAAAAATTGTATACCAGTGACCAAATCATATTTCACTATTATGGGTCTAATAGATCGAGTGACCAGCAGCCAAACCGAATTGCCAAGTTGCCACCGAATTGTGTGCATACACTATTGACCTGGTTGAACGAACGAGAATGAGTGGGTGCAATGACTGCGGCGGTGGGCAAATCAGATGCATCAGGAAGAAATGGTGTGCCACTCTGGCCAATCTGTCACTGGCTGCCGTTGTGATGCATTGTGCTTGTTTGAACACCTGAAGACCGCACGAGTTCGCCTGTCATTGTTGGCAGGATCTATCTGTTTGGACACTGCCACCGTGGTGCACCAGATTCCGGCTAGACTCGATTCACCAGGATAATGAACCAACTTGTCCAATGAGTGAGTGATGCGTGTCAGTGACTGTTCCACCTGTGCTTCTCTCTGTCCGGTTGCGCTAGTGCACGCTAGGCGTGCAGTGGCACCACCGGCATCCATCCACCAAGCAACCATCAATTGCTACTGGTGTTGTGCGCACTCTAACGCTCTCCTTACCACCCTTATCCTTGGTATATAACAATGACACCGGTGGTCCGCAGTGCACAGTCTTCCATTGCCTACACCACTCGAGATTTGTCGGATTGTTTGGAGATTAGCAGTAGCCAGACTCCCGTAACGTGTGCTCTAACCAGTGTGCCCTTTCTCTCTTGTTTTGTCCACACAGCTCTCTCACAATTATCGCACCGGTCGTCGGGCTCGAGCTTTTCGCCGGTCAAGTCAACACCCACCACAACACTACCTCCTTCCACTAAGTCACCCTCAAGCAATCTTCTAAGTCAATTGAAGAACAGTTTGGAGAGCAGCGGTTCATCCGCGTCCTCCACAATTCCGCCGCTAGTCTCTTCGCCCGGTTTGGTGCCCGATCTCTCGCTACACCAGTTTCTGCTAGGGTCATCTAGCCGTCTACCGGTGGATATGCCTAGTCTCTTGGCTTCCTATTCGATGGCCAATTCGTACTCGCCGCTGAGCGCCACCAATCCGATGTCGGCCATCACTTCAATGGCGGCCGCCTACGGTTCTCTTCTCGCGCCCTCATTCATGAACAACGGTCTTGGTGCTGGTCTTCTTAGTCCACGCACTCCACCTTCGATGCCCTTGGCTGACATTAATGGACTCGTCGACTCGGGTCCGCACAACAAACAAGAGTGTTCCGAACCGAGGGGAAGAGGGCAAAGGAAAGTGTCGGACTACTCGATCAATTCGATTCTTGCCAAGTCTAAAGCGAAGGCATCCAGTGAGTGTAAAATGTCCAACGGTGATTTGGATCTGGACGAAGATAACTCGATGGCATCCCTTTCATCGAGCTCTTCTTCGCCACTCAACGACACCTCGGTGAGCAGTCTTTCCGATAGTACCGAGCCCCACTCGAGGCAAGTTGGAGATCGCACACATTTAATCAACGGAGCCTTCGATGATAGCTCGGACGAGTTGATCGACGTGGTCGAAGACGATGAGAAGCCCATCAACCTATCTACCAACCAGTCATCCCCCAAGTCAGTGGTTGAGCCAAGTGTTGAGCAGCAGCATCAGCTCTACCAGCAATTGTACAGCAATAGTCTCATCACACCCCCCAACTCGCCTCCCTTTTACCCATTGGCTTACTCCCAGGGCCAATCGTCTCTGGTCAACTTTGCCAACTCTTTTGGTTCTCGACTGCACAAAGATCTGTCGGCTGATATTACGAATCCACTGCTGGCCGGCAAAGAACTTAAGGACAGTCTTGCACGTGGAATGGCTGGTCAGTCCTTAGCAGATCTCGAGCAGCTCTACCGCACTCGTTCACTGATCCTCTCGCAACTGGCGGGTAGTGGTGAGAATGCAGTCCACCCAAGCCAGACTGGTCCCCCACACCTACCATACCTGGGTAGCTCTGTCACCAATGATGAGGCACTGCTGCGAATCTTTCGGGGAGAAATGCTCTCCTCCTTAGTGACACAACGTAATTCAAGTGTTGCGGTGAATGGGGCTAGCGAAGGATTGGTGTCGGTAGGTGGGTCCAAATCCAAACTGGTCAATAGTAGTTCTGCCTCAAATGGCTCGGATCGCACTTTCGAGTGTAAGCAGTGCGGAAAGCAGTTCAAGCGTTCCTCTACTCTCTCCACCCACATGCTGATTCACTCGGACACACGACCATTTCCCTGCATGTATTGCGGTAAGTTGCTATTCACTCTGTGCAATCCAGGTGCACTAATCGCAATTATTGTCCCGCACAGGCAAGAGGTTTCACCAGAAATCCGACATGAAGAAGCACACATACATCCACACGGGCGAGAAGCCTCACAAGTGTAATGTGTGCGGAAAAGCCTTCTCGCAGTCCTCCAACCTGATCACGCACGCCCGCAAACACACGGGCTACAAGCCATTCGTATGCGACCTCTGTCCTCGCGCCTTTCAACGCAAAGTTGACCTCCGACGGCACCGAGACGCGCAACACATCCTACAGGCACCACCCCAGACGCCACAACAGGTGCCACCACAGACCACTGGGCCACCACACTTGCGAGCCACTCCCGGTGGTTTGCTCTCGGCACCACCTCCCGCAATCGCCATCTGAGTATTCAATATCTAAATGTAATACTCTCCAACACTCACAGAAATGGTTTCAATCGACACAAAAAGACAGTCATCTTTTCAGTCTTGTGAAGAGAGGTGGTAAAGAGTCAGAAGATTGCTTGTAGAAAATGGTATCTAATAGCTGTTGAAGACAGGCTTTATATAGACCCTTGATTTCAATCTTAGGTCAAGTGAGATTATTAAATTAGAGTCTCAACACTTGACTGAAAATTGAAACTATTTCTGTGGGTGAATGTGGGAGTGTGACAAGACCAGTAAGGTTGACAACGCCTGTGGATCTCTTGTCGTTCTCGGTTGCAATGGGCCCAAGTGGAAGGGCCACCCCAATCCCCACCCTCGCCGTTATCTTGCTGTTTTCCCTGTTATTACTGATAGGAGCCCTGCAATTAGTGACCCCAAATGGTTACTCCCTTCCCTGTTCGCAATTTGTTGTTTGTTTCTTTTCTCCTTGGCTTTCCCCTCGCCGCCGCATCGATCACGCCACGCATGTCATCCATCATTCATTCCCGATCGAACTTGTAAATGTGTTTTCTCTATCCCTCTCCCCTTCTGCATTACAATCTCCAATTACATGTCATCACCAATTGAACCATATTTTCTATTAAATTGTCTCTCTTTGTTGCAATGACAATAGTGATTATCGCATATTGATTTTTCAAGATGATATACGGTATACATTAGAAAAAAGAGGGTAGCCGAATGATACTAATATATTAACTAAATGCTCTTTTATCAAGAGGGAGAAAATCTATATGGGTTACATACTAATAAATCCATGATCTTGTTGAATCTATCCTTGATAACCAATTCATAAAGTGGTGAATGGAGAGCTTCAGATGAAAATTATTACAACACAAATAAAAATATATATATGTAATATAAAACGAATAACTTTAACTGATGAATTTAAAGTCTGTTGAGTGACAGTCAGTATTGATTCAGCATTAAAATTGTCAATTGACTGAGCTGATTTAGTAAATGTGAGTAAAAATTTTTCTAAAGCACTGTAAAAGTTAATTTAAACTCCAATTTGCCGCAAAGTGACGCTACTGTTAACAAATAAACAAATTAACACTCGCTAAGTAATTTGTAATTTACGCTTCAACCTAAATGGGGACATGTATATGTGACAAAATATGAAAACAAATGCAGAACCAAGAAATGCAAATGCAAAAAATTAAACTCACTTTGCAACTCAAAATGTCATAATAGTTTGAGTTGTTCAAAAAGTGATATTTTGACATTTCATAAAAAAATTTTGTGATAAAACAATTTGTAAACTAACTTTTTATTCATAATTTTGAAATTAAAAAAAATTAAAACAATCGAATTCTCATAGTGTCCAAAGGGGGTCGGGCCTTTTCGGAACTGCTCAGACACTTCTGG